>MU698907.1:182828-249266 GCA_026770625.1 Nicotiana glauca | reverse complement strand
CATATATATATATATATATATATATATATATATATATATATATATATAACGCCATCTGATCATGGGTCAATGTGCATGCGTAAATGCATGAAATGCATATGAAATACGTTAATAAAGTCTCTCGGTACGTCATAAGATCATTATGCCTCTAATTAATATCATGAAATAAACTTTACCAACTTACGTTTTTTGAGACCCATGAATAGATGATAGAATAATATGACACATGGGGAATTAAGAAGATAAGCATCTCTATTCTATGAATAGAGTCATTTATGGAAGTTGTGCATTTGCTCGTTTCATTCGTGTCATATCATGCCAAAAAGAAAAAAGGGATAGCCTTAACATACCTGAGCCAACTCTCTTGATAATCCCTCTAACATACGTTAATTAAGATATTATGTAACAACGGATCGAAGTAAAGGATAATCCATATGATATTCTTGAGAAAGATTGCGCCGTACTTCCTTAAAATTGCACAATCTCACGTGGCTAAGATACAATTTCATATGAATTTTTGAAGTAACATTCGTTGCCATTCAAATAATGTGATATCTTACTTTGTATTTGAGAAGTCTTGTTGGATACTTGCTGAATTTTATCTATTATCTTGTAGAGATGAAAAGTGAATTATGAGAGGCCTTTATGTTTTTGGTTGTGGGACTTGGTTAAAGAATGCCCAAATTATGCAACCTTGCTTTGTGACTAATGAGTCAAAATTTGTTGGCTTTCATGGCTGCCACGTTTAGGTTCTTTAAACTTATCCAAATCTTAATTAGTTAATTAGCTTAATTATTTAGTTAATGTCCCACTAAAAATTTATAATCATCTAATTATCTACATACTTAAGAATTATCTTAAATTACTTAAATTACTACACACTTTTAATATACTTTATACACCTTACTATCATGATCATGTGGTACCTTGTATAACAATATTCTATGAATACGGGGTATTATAGCTTGGACTGTATTTTATCACCAAATTGCCAAACTTTGACGGAACTCATTTTCTTTGATTTTTTTACCCTCTCACCTTCAAGAATTAACTTATCACTTGTTTGAAATAACATAATACTTATAATTCCAAAATAACCTCATTCTCGACATGATTAGCTTACAACTAAACTTTAACGTACGAAAATGCAAAATGTAATATCTCATTTTCTCCTTATATCAATTTACATATGGCGTACTTCCACGTACAAAAATATGGGGTGTAACATCATTGCCCCCTTTGGAGCATTCGTCCTCGAATGTTAACTGACGCACTTATAATTTTTATGACTTATGCCTTCCGAATACTTTAGTACTCTCCTTGCCATCTAGGCAAATGTTCTATGAATAATTCCAAACGCCAGGGCATTCCCTCTTTAGGCCTCTTTCTCACACCATGATTTTTGGTCGGAATCCTTCCAATCTCATAACTGTTGTTACCTTCTATCATGCAGTATCTAAGACTTTAACCTTGTAAGTGCGCCTATGCGACTCTTGTCCCCCTTTTCTTCCATCTTTTAGCCAATTCCCTCTTCAGGTATACTGAATTTTTTTGCTCGATAATTTGTTGAACTTACAAATATTGTTATACATTATTTCATAGATCCGTTTATCCATCCGTATAACTTTATGGCCATAACTCTTACTTTGATTTATCATTACTAACGTCTGCTACCAAACTTTAGGTTACTCTTGTTGCTTATCCTATATGTATAAATCTATGTCCTTTAATGCTCCCTCATTACTGTTCATCTTAAGAATGATGGCCTAATCTCATCTCATACTTTGTGACTTTTGTCCATACATTGTTGATTCACCTAACATGAGCAAATTAATCTCGTACAATTCGGGAATCCCTTTCTTCAAATCATTATTTAATCGAAGGCCCAGATGTCATCCTTTCTCTACCATAATTACACCCTTATTCAACTATCAGGGCAGCATTCCATCTCTTTTAAATGCTACTTATGATGAGTAACTCCTTTGAGTTCATTTGGGCTATACTGAGCTTTCTATAACTTTGAGAAATCATCAGCTCTCTTGTTTGCACGGGCTTAATCTCGAGAACTTATCCGTTTCTTATCACCTTCTCACTCGCCTTTTTTTGTCCTTATTCATGTCTTCCTAAAACCTTGTCGCTTTACCATGCTTTAGCTTGCATCCTACATATATCTATTTATACTACTCGAAACCTTCCTTCAACTTACTTGCATCATAGATTTTCTTATGTCATTCAGGAACATCAAGCAAGACATCACATCGTATCTAACTCTTGTTTACTCTCTTAATTAGCCTCCTCGATACTTAGAAACCTTCGGTTAGAAGATATGCTACTGACGACGCCCCTATCAATACTGAATCCCAGCACTTCTAGCCTTCTATCCGAAGTATGGACTATTCACAACCTTCTGCATTTTAGTATCTCGTACGTTATACACCTTTTTACCTTACTTACCTTAAAACCTCGTATCGTATCTTCTATCTCTTTCATGACCTCCCTTCCATATAGGTATAATTCACATCCATAACTTGAAGCTCTATTATAATACTTGTACCTCTTGTGCAGATACAATCCGGCGGGAGCTTCAGCTGACTTCTTACGAGGCGGGCACTATTCTAACCGGCTAAATTTAACATAGGGCCGTTATAGAATATGGTGATTGTACTATCCCTCTTGTACCTCGGATATTAAGAGTAATCCTGTAATGTTCTCACACGAGGTTTATAATTTTCCGAGCCCAATAATCAGATTCCTGATTTACTTCGTTGATGTAACTCTCTAGTTTCCTCTTTCCTCTGATCAACCTTTGTGTTGGCTTAAGCTATATTCCAATCCGTGGCTCATGGTATTACTTTAATCTTTTATGGACGCTATGGAATATCCATGATAAAATCTTCTAATGATTCAATCCTTTGTCTATGATCTGGACTTAATTCTTTCTTTTATCTTATATGAGAGTCTTCGACGGCTGCATGATTATCAACATATATGATGTATGGATAATACTTTGAACTCTTAAGTGCGTTCATAAAGTAACTAACTCTGGATCATTGATCGAATAATTCCTTCCGTTCCTTCTTAGCTTCCTTTAAATGCTAGCTATTACTTTTTCTATTCTTTGTGCCTCCTTGTTGCGTGCCTACTTAGCTTACCTTAGTTCCCACGCATTCCAGCATTTCGTGCAACTCATATGTCTCTAATATTAGTTTTGGTTTCATTTCCCGCTCATTAGCTCCGATAGGTGACACTTTTTTATGGAGTGCATACAATGTTGTTGTGAGGCTGTTGTTACAAGACCATTTCCTCTTTCGGTCATGATGCTTAGGTTGCAGTCTTTTTCTTTATTTCCTTAACTAGTCTTATATTATAATACTTCGGGAGGACCCTCTGACTATTATAAAGTTGTGAGCTTATTACGGATGTTTTGATGTACTTCCTTGCCTATAATTATCCGTAGTTACTTACCTCCATGCCCTTGTGCTTGTAGGGTTGCTTTTGAACTGATATTTTGATTGTCTTCCCAGTGGCAATATCTTTTTTTTTCTGTAATGCTCATACGGTACCTTTAACAACCTCAAATCATATCTGAATATTTCTCAAGTATTACAATGACATTACTGCGAGGCTAAATTCATTATATTGGGTTTTGCTAAGTTTATCTTGCATGATCTGCTGACTCATCTGTAACCTCCTATCTAGCCATAACTAGTCTCTTCCTGAATCAACTACCAACTACTTGTTGGCACATTCTCATATCAATGTTTCACGTAATCTTTCTTGGATTGTTTCTTTGTCTTAACTTTCATTTCACAATGGCTGCTTATTTATCAATAACATCCCAGGCAGGAACCCTTACTCCCTTTCCTTGACGTCGTGTTTGCATAATGTTTTGGAATCATAGCATATCTGTAGGATTTGAATAAGTGCAATCTCATCCCTTTTTCATTTTTATTGCATTCTTCCTTTACCATTCCATAATTACTAAAACCACTTAGTTCTGTCTTAATGCCATATCAGTCCATATTCTCCCCTTTAGGGGAGTACTAACATTTATCACTACGACGATCTACCTGTAGATGTTTTACCTTTTCATTTTTGGCGTCTATTCATGTCATCGATGAGCCTTACTCACCTTGCGGTAATCCTTCTGTACCAAGGATAACAAAATTCCTTACTAGCGAGGGTGACACTTAGTATAGCTGGCAGATACAATCCCTTAAGCTTAACTTTGCTCACATTACTTGCTTTAGGGAAGAGCCTTCCCCAATGACCTTTCTCTTAATTTTTTATGAATCTTATTTTATTATCCATTCTATTATCGCCGAAACATAATCTGAAATTCTCATGATGCCGACCATTATCAAATCACTCAGTCCTTAATTCATGTTTAGTTTACCTTGTTCACCAATCCATACTAATTTCTATTACTCTAGGGTCTAACTTTTCCTTCTGGTAGTCGTGTTGGAGTCACGAGCTTATTTTTTGAAATGAGAATATGACTTTATGGCCTATATTCTTTTGTTGTCTCAAGGACTATCACCTCTCGTCTTTTCCTTCACTTGACTATAGACTCTGTAATACTATCATATCTTACTCATAATACTTCATTAACTCTCTTCTTATTTCCAGCTAACATTTATGTCTATCAGTTCATTCTAAAAACTTGAACAAGACATTCTTTTTATTTTTGCTCCCCTTGCTTCATCCGTTGGCTCTTGGAATTGCCTAACACTCTTTCTCTACTAGGGACGGTAGCTATACTAAGGTAATATTTATCTCTTCAAGGAATCCAGTGCCTATTTTGTAGTACTCATATCTAGCTGTACTATTTTAGAGTGCACCATTTAGGTGTCTCACAAAGATATCTATTAGCACATTTGCAATATTCTTCGGAAATGTCAACTAATGCAAACAATCTATCTACCATTTTGGGTCACTCTAACCCCAACCGAATCCTGATATCCCGTCCTTGTCTTAAACCATATATGTTAGCTTCAACAGGGCATAACTAAGATCGATGTGCCCAATTGTACATACCTCTATTATTGTTGAAGGTAACTCAAAAGGCTTATATTCCTCTACCTAAAATGAAAATACCGATAATCTTTATTAACTGGGGTACCTCGTACCTTTTTTCACCTTACTTTTGTTACTTGCTGGAACTTATATTTACTTTTCGATTCACTTTTTCCTTTTTATCGTAAAAGTGGATAGGCATTCTTGCCTTAGGGATCCTTATCAAGAAGCTTGCACGTCTTAGTATCCTCATGTTCTACTGGAGACCTTACATTCATTATAAGCATGATGCAAAATCGAGTTCCTCTGACTCAATTCTTCCACAGCCACACTCAATCCCTTACCAATGTCTTTCTAGATGTAGGCATCATCGTATTATGAGTAAGATAGAATTTAGGAAATTGAGTTCTTACAATCGAGCTTTACCAGGCGATCTATAGTAAGAAAAAGAGTGAAAGTCCTAAATTCCCTTTAGCCTTCTACTTATAAGTGTGGTGCACGACACACCCATAGACAAGACTCTACTAAACACGGCTTGTAGACTCCCTAGAATAGAACTGCTCTGATACCACTTTTGTCACGTCCCAAACCGATGGGCCGTGACGGGCACGCGGTACCTTATTCAACCGAGTACCAATATAATGTATCTTTTCATGTCATTCTATCATAGATAACTAAGCCGGAAGGCTTCCGTGAGATAAGCAGAATACAACATGTGATACCAACTTATACATACGAGATATGGTCCTATAAGACCAAAATAACCACTCGTATACTGAACATAGGCCGACAAGGCAATGCAAACTTTTTACGTACATGACATCCGAAGAAAATGGAGTGCACCAACATCTTCCGCTGAGCTAATATCCTACTTGGAGGGGCTCTCGACCTGTCTATCCGGACCTACGGGCATGAAACGCAGTGTTCCCAGGAAAAAGTGACGTCAGTACGAATAATGTACCGAGTATGTAAGGTACATAAATAAGTACATAATAGACATAGAAGAAATATAGAGTAAATGTCTCAACATGTAAGTCTGGTTAACTCTATAAATCATGAAATAATTATAGTGTCATTTATATGCGTATGAATGTCATGTCAAGCATAGGTACATATTTCATAACATCATCAGGCCTCTGAGGGCATTCCATCATATCATCTCGGCCACTGTGGGCAAAATTATCAACATATACTAACAGATCAGGTGGTGGTGCGTATATAATGCCATAGCCTTTCCTATATCCCATATATATATACACACACACACATATATATACACGTTTATAATGCCATCTGGTCATGGTTCAATGTGCATATGTAAATGCATGAAATATATATGAAATATGTTAATAAAATCTCTCGGTACGTCATAAGACCATTATAACTATGATTAATATCATGAAATAAACTTTACCAAATTATATTTTTTGAGACCTGTGAACAGATAATAGAATAATATGACATGTGAGGAATCAAGAACATAAGCATATCTAGTATTTCTATGAATAGAGTCATTTATGGAAGTAGTGCATATGCTCGTTTCGTTCGTGTCATATAAATCATGCCAAAAAGAAAGAAGGGACAGCCTTAACATACCTGAGCCGACTCTCTTTATAATCCCTCTAACATACGTTAATTTGATACCACGTAACAATGGATCGAAATAGGGGAAAATCTATATGCTATTCTTGAGAAAGGTTGCGCCGTACTTCCTTCAAATTGCACAATCTCACGTGGCTAAGATACAATTTAATATGAATTTTCGAAGTAACTTTCGTTGTCATTCAAATCATGGGATAACCATAGTAAGGAATGCTAGGTGTAAAGAGAACAGCTTAACAAGGGAAAACTAAAATGTAGCAACAACTCCACAATATATTATTCAACAACAAGGAAGCTAACACAAGTTGAATAATTCCAAATAATGCTATGTTAGCTGAAATATAAGATATTAACTTCTTTCATGGTTGAGCACTTACGAAGATTGTTCAACAATTCAATTAAGGATAAGTGGCGGAAGGATAATCGCAACCTTAATTAAGACTAAACAATTATAGGATGAACTAATAATAATTTCAGATAAAGATAGGCAGTTATAAGAAGATAGCATGTCAATTGGAGAGGTACAAATCTTCAGTTAAGTCAAATAAGAGTCAATTATGCAATAAGAGTGAATCATAAAGCAACTAATTACAATTAAGCATGCAGAGGTGAAACTAGCAAATAGGAAACTCAATCATATCTAGAACAACTTCCTACTTAGTTAATGTAAGGTCCTAAGAACCCTAAAAGGCCAATTTTCCACGAATAAGTCCGAGTATGCACTCGTCACCTCGCGTACACGAAATACAATCAATATAGAAGACACAAACTCCTAAGGTGGAAATCCCCCACACAAGGTTAGACAAGATACTTACCTCAAAAAAGACAGACTGATACTCTAAAATAAATTTCTCGGGTGAAAAGGCCTATGGACGACTCAAATCTAACCAAAATAACTTCAAATAACAAATAAAACTCATAAGAAACTATTCCGGATCATAAAGTCTCATTCTTTAACAAAATCCAAAAAATTGGTCCAAAAGTCGACCCTTGGGCCCACACTTCAAAGCCCGACAAATTTTACAAAAACTGAATGTTCATTATGATACGAGTTCAATGTGTCACGACCTAGAATTCCCACCATCAGGACCATGATGGCACCTAACATCGCATCCGATAGGCAAGCCAATGTTATAGTTTTATCACATTTTTCCTTTACATTTCGTAGATTAAAATTAACAAAGATAATCAAATTGAAATAAATGCGAAAGTATAAAATTATCTGTTATCTATATACTATTAATAATGCCAAAACTGTTACCACCTAGAAACTGGTGTCACAATCCACGAACACACTATGAATATCTACAAACGTTGGTCTGAAAAGAAATTACATCTGTTTCGAAAGAAAAGAAAACAGGAATGTAGAAACATAGGAGCGGACGCTAGCAGGACTACCTTGGGTCTCCTAGATGAAATGCTTGCAACCGATCTCACGATCAGCCACAACCAGCTCCAAAATCTACAGAGAAAGTGGAGAGTGCAGTATCAGTAAAACCAACCCTATGTACTGGTAAGTGCCAAGCCTAACCTCGACGAGATAGTGATGAGGCTACAGTGGGGCATTTACAATATAACCTGCATACAGTATATAATAAAGCGAATTGGAAGTACGAGACAAAATGAAATAGGAACTTGCATAAAAAATGGATACGAAAGTCAAATATTTTATGAGTACCTAGCTATAACCAATCCTTAAGAGAGTTAAAAAATTACAGAATAAATTCACAGCAGAAGAAGAATACATAAACAAAAAACTAATGCGGCGTGCATCCGGATCCCGCCATATAATCAATAACAATATAAAATTCACCCTTATTACTCCGCATCAATCCACCCTTATTACTCATGTTGCGGCACACAACCCGATCCCACCGTACAATAACAATCCACCCTTCTTACTTCTTAATATATCACCTTTATTCCTCCTGTTGTAGTGTGCAACCCGATCCCACTAGGCAATCACATTTCACCATTATTCCTCCTCAATATATCACCCTTATTCCATATGTTGTGGCGTGCAATCCGATCCTACCGACCAGTACCAATCACACAATAAGAACAAGAATTTCACAATTTAACTCAAAACCCTCCACAATATTTAAGCCTCAAACAAAAGTGAAGCCTTAGTGAACCAAAGGCTACACAATTATGAAACTTCACTCAATTAATACTACACAGCGAGACCAACCAAAATATACCATGAACCACCGAGAAACCATCATAAGCCACAAATATAACACGATTAAACTACGGAATAATTAATACCTTCAATAAAGAAAACATCATCTAACAAGAAGCAATCAAACATGGAAGCACCAATAAGCATGTAACAGTTAAGACAGGAAGACAATATATTAGGAATGGGGAAAGGAACAGGTTAAAAATATAATTTGGCGGCGCATAAGTACTCGTCACTTCACCTATATGCCACACACATGGATTTTCACGTAGCAATTAAGTCGAGGATTCCTAATCCCTCAACTCAAAGTTAGACCCAACACTTACCTCAATCCAAGGGCTAACTCAATACTCAGTTACTGCTTTTCCTATAGATTCCACCTTCAATCGACTCGTATCTAGTCATAATTAACTTAATAACATCAAATATCACTAAAGAAATCAATTCCAATGCATAATTATAAGTTTCCCAACATTTCCCCCAAAAGTCAAAACCCGACCTCGAGCCTGCTTGGTCAAAATCCGAAATTCGGACAAAAACCTGATTACCCATTCCCCCTCGAGCTCGGATATACAATTGGTTTCGAAAATTCGACCTCAATTTGAGGTTTAAATCCCCAAATTTCGAAATTCCTAAGTTTTACCCAAAAATCCCCAATTCCATCATGAAAAACTCTAGATTCTAGGATGAAATCTTGTTAAACGAGGTGAAAGGTTGAAAGAAATGAGTTAAGAATCACTTACCTATGATTTGGAGAAGGAAAAGCTTTTAGGAAAATCGCCTCCTATGTTCTACATTTTGAAAAATGGGAGAATGTGTCACGACCCAAACCCCACTCCGTCGTGATGGCGCCTCTGGTAAAGACAAGGCCAGCCAACCAACCCAATTCGCCCTTTTAGAAATAGTTAACATTAATAAGCAGTTCTAGCATAATTAAATAACCACATTATATCAAAAGATTTTCTTTAACAAAAGCGGAATAAAAACCCAAACACAGCCCAAACCGGGGTGTCACAAGTCACGAGAAACTATCAGAGTATAAATACAACTACAAGACCTAAAATATACAGGCTGAAGTAATGAACCAAAAGAGAGAAAAATGGTGCTGCGAACACAGACAATCACCCTACTACTCCTATAGCTCTGCCTCTGATCAGCCAAAACCCGCTACCAGGTGAACAAATACCTGCATCTACACGCGAGGTGCAAGGAGTAAAGTGAGTACTCCAACTTAGTGAGTAATATGGGTAAATAACAACTGAGCAATAAGAAATCATGTAAAGCAAACCATCATGCTATATAGGGGCAGTGAAAAAGCCTTTGAGAGAAAGCAGTGAAGCTATAAAACCTTTAGAAATATCTTAGCTCAGTTTAAAACCTCTTTTGAAAATGACTTTTTCAACAGTTATGCAAATGAATGCAAAACAAATAGTGCATATAAGCACAAAAGCCCGCCTCACGGGCACCACACTCGGTTATCAGATAATACCAAAACAACAGGTAAATATTGCAAAAAGAAGCACACACAACATATAATGGCAGACAAATGAAATAAGATAAACACATTAAACAATACTAGTACCGCTGTGGCGTGCAGCCCGCTCTGCCTATCAGTGCGGCGTGCAGCCCGATCCATTTATCGTCGATAGCACTCACTGGGGGTGTGCAGACTCCGGAAGGGGCCCCTTACGGCTCAAGCGCAATATCAAGCCATCTCGTGACATCAAATCTAGGTCGTCGGTCTCATATCAGTATCAGTATATTACTGCTGCAGCGTGCATCCCGATCCAAAGTATCCTCACAAATACAAGCCCTCGGCCTTACTCAGTAACCAAGGTCACATAAGCCACTCGAGAAACAGTAAAACATGATGCTCGACCCAAAATATTTTTTGGAATTACCATTTCGAGTGTTTAAGGCATAGTAAACTTGGATGAGTTTTAAAACAGAGGAAAATACATGACTGAGTTCAAATATATAATTAAATCAGTGAGGAATTGTCAACAACAATCACTGAAGGGTTCAAATAGTTGGCACGAGATCAACCCAAATTATGATGATAACAAGAAATTTCAGTCAAATACGCAGTAATTTCATCAATCGAGACGGACCAAGTCACAATCCCCAACGGTTCTCTACCCCACGCTCGCTATCCAGCGTGCAAGTCACCTCAATATAGCACTACGATGTGCAAATCCGGGGTTTCAAACCCTCATGATGTCATTTACAATCATTATTTACTCAAACCGGCGAAATCTCTAGCTCGCGACGCCCTTGCCCCTCAAATCGGCCTCCAAGCACATCGAATCTATCCAAAATCAGAGCGAATACATCACAATATGCTAAGGGTACAATACCCAATCGAAAACAATCAAAAAATATCAAAATTATCGAAATTAGCAAAATCCGAGCCCCGGGCCCACTTCTCGAATCTCAATAAAATTTTCACATTAATGGATTCCTTATCCTGCCACAAGTTTATGCATATAAAAATCACAAAAATGGAAGCTCAATTGACCCCTCAAATCCATAATCTTAACTCTCTTTAGTTCAAGCCCTAACCTCCATTTTTAGTCCATGATTTCTTAGATTTCCAGCCTTAATTCATGTAATGATACCATAGGATTGTGTTTTGAGTCCAAGAATCCTTACCTTATCGAAGCTCCTTGAAATCCCTCTTCAAAATCGCCAACAATTCTCGAAGTCCGAAGTTAGAAATGAGAAATCCTCAAAAATTCGCGAAGAAGACCAATTAAATATTCTGCCCAGCCATTACCGCAGTTGCGGTCATATTGTCGCTTCTGCGACTTCCGCTTTTGCGGTCAATATCCGCTTATGTGGGAATTCACTTATGTCTATGATCTGCTTCTGCAGTCCCATTTACGCCTATGCGACTCCGCTTCTGCGGTCAAATGTCAGCTCCTGCGGAAATCACCAAGGCCCTATATACCGCTCGTGCGTTCCAAAAGTCATATCTGCGACTCCGCAGATACGGTTCCCACTCCGCATCTGCTGTTCTGTCAAGCCCAAACGAAAATCGCTCCTGCAATCTATCTTCTGCACCTGCGAGACCGCATCTGCGGTCCCAATTCCTCAGATGCGAAAATACCAGAACCAACAATTTCTGCAATAACACAAGTCCAAAGCTCATCCCGATAGCCATCCGAAATCACCCCGAGGCCCCCGGGACCTCAACCAAAAGTACCAACCCATCCTAAAACATCATTCAAACTTGCTCTAATCATCAAAACAGCTCAAACAACACCAAAACCATCAAATTACATTGGATTCAAGCCTAAGTTCTTCTAAAACTTCCGAAACTCGCATTTGATCAAAAACCCAACCAAAACACCTCCGAATGACCTGAAATTTTGCACACACATACCAAATCACGTAACAAAGCTACAAAAATTTTCGAAATTCCATTCCGACCCTCGGATCAAAATCTCACCCATCAACCAGAATTCGCCAAAATACTAACTTCGCCAATTCAAGCTTAATTCTACACCGGGCGTCCAAAATCACTCCCGGTCACACTCCTAAGTCACAAATCATCTAACGAAACTAACCAAATCATAAAAACTCTGATCCGAGCAAATATAAAAATAAGTCAACTCTTGGTCAAACCTTTCAAATTCAAAGCTTTCTACTGAAACTGTTCTTTCAAATTCATTCCAAATTTTTCTGAAAACCAAAACAAATGATCTACATTAGTCATAATACATAACACAGGGCAAATCATGCCCGAGAACTGGCGATCAAAGTGCAAAAGCTCAAAACGACCGGCTGGGTCGTTACATCCTCCCCCACTTCAACATATGTTCGTCCTCGAACGTACCCAGAGTTGTTGTAAAAGCCAACCAATCGCTGAATAACCTTACCATGCATATACCCGGGGGTGATCCCACGTCACCCTATCTCATATAGATCTGATAACACATTTTACCTAAAATCACACAAATCCAGTCTAGCCCATAAATCATAAAACCACATTGCACTTTCGAAATCATACACAAGATCAGAACCTCACATCTATATTCAGAATAAGTCCGAATCCAGCTGTAAAAACCCATACCTGCAATCTCAGGTGCAATTATATGATATACCACATAACTCAAATACTCAAAACGGTAACTTCTATTCACAGCAGCTGCACACAACAACCGAATACCGGTAGAAACCTCTTAATAACTAAGGTCTTATTCCAACACTCCCGTATACTGCTAAGGATAAATGAAACATGCAATAAACCGTAACCATCTCTCAGGTCAACCATTCGTGAAGTCACTTCTCTTTGGCTAATACCACCGCATATTTTTCGAGCCGAACCTCGATATTATCCTTACAACAAGCTGAACAAATCCGTTCGTATTCATTAATGACCCCAACGATCACCTCGAATCCAACACACCACTACGGTGACATGACACATCAATACAAGCCTAAGCCACAACTTGTATAATACGTGCACCGATAAGAAGCGGTCTAAACATACTCAAATCATGAAAATGACCCAGATGAAAAAGCTATACCTCAAGATCATCAATACCATCACAACACAAGGCTGAGACCCTGTCTCACATCTTAGAAATAGAACACATGAATCTACCCCGAAAGGTCATATCTCCATGTAGCCTCGCTACAATGCGCGATCTTATCCAAACACTGCTACACATGAAACATCTCAAGTCACTATGATCAAAATCGACAGCCACGCACAATTTGATGTCTAGAATCAAAGAAAATCATTATACCTATGGTAGAACAATAACATACGCCATGCAGCCTGAGAGGACATAACCGATACGCCTTTTACTAAGCAACACTCAATTACTCTTCCAGATCGAATTCCACTAAGAGACCCAAATTAAACCGCACCATATGTGCCTATAACAACCAAATTATAGCATCTCGTAACACAGAAAGGTAGCTCATAGATCTCCCCAGATCACTGATAAGCTCAATAATGGTCGAATCAATGCCTCCCTCAACAATGCCATTCGGAGCCAACCAAGTCGACTCAAGATAGAACATTCACTCACAAGACCCCAAATAAGAAAGGCAATCCTTCCCAGTCGTCCTCTAGGTCTTTGAAATATAAAAATCCCTAACAGGACATAATCCGGCGAACATTGCCACTCAATCCGTGGCATTTCCCAACATAGCCATCTGCACCATCTTATTGAAATAGTCCAGAATAACACAACATGGAAACAACCAGTCTACACCCCAATATCATATCCAAAGCCTAACATACCAAGCAAATAAAGATGCACTCGGGCCTCCAAAATCTCGGTAGTCACTAAACAGTGCTGATACACAAGATGTACAATCACAACATAGCCTGAATATGAGAACTTCCGTCTCCACATCCATACGGTACATGAATCACCATATCCTATCCCAATTTCGCCATCCGAATATATGCCACACCTCTAATACCCAATCATTCCACGTTAGATACTCTAAAATTTCCTGTGTGCCATACAAGCAACTCAAATATCAACAGTCGATCCATCTTGAAAGTGTCGCAATACTACTAAAGTGCCATCAACTTAATCACATTGCTCTTTTTCTGAACCCTATACTTTCGTCAAATCACTTCCAAATAACAATACCATTTCCTTAATCATCTTAGGCTACTCATTGCCTAGGAGTTTTATGAACTTCCTTTCAGAACTGAACCCTCATACACGTAAATCTCGATTCTCCACAACATACCGCATATACCATACCATCCAAGGAGAATAGGAAAACTTCTATCTCCCTTCCGAGCCACAGACATCTACGCACTCAACTAGTCAAGAACTTCCATTGATCCCATCTAGAAGAAAAATCATTACACATCCCATGTCTCTCATAGTTGTAGGAAATGCACCTCTTCAACCAAGGTAGAAATCAACAAAAACTCTCCCAATTTCGTTTGCACAAATTAAGCTGCCAGGACCGAATCCTTCTAACTAGACCAAGCTAAGCAAGCCATCACAACACATGAGCATTGCTGTAAAATACCTGTAAGAACCCCTTACCTCGAGCACATACAAAGAATTAATCATATCCTTACCATACCGATTCGGTCTACTATCAAGATACTCCATCCATCTAAATTTCCTTCTGTTTCATCCTCAACTTAATATTTCCTCTTGCTGTAGCACCATAATTTCTCAACCCAGGCTCACTACACGAGACCCAAGCACAAGATCACACTGTCTAAGACCCATGAGCCATTGAATACTCTCTCACATATATTCCCAGAAACACCACATTCCAGAATACTTTACTCTGAAGAACTTCCTGTGAATCTAAATCTGTTACCTTTACTTTCCTGATACTAATACATAGAATCCCATATTTAACCTAAAAATACCACAAGTCTGAACCTCTTCGAATGAAAACCACAGCTTCTAACCACATATGAAACTTTAAAGCACTCAATTGATGTATACAGACTCTTGAACACATTAGAATTATTCTCGTAAGTCATTCACTCTTATCCAAACTACAACTTACTGACCTAACGAACAGAACCACTCGTGCATCATTGGCACTCCAATACCGCAAAATGAAGTCCTCATCCCAATAAAACTGAGCAATTTCCTACTCTATATGTCGGGCATCCTTTACCAACAAGACTTTAGACATTCCTTGATTCTCGTACTCTATGAAGCATACTGTAACCTTTTGCCAAATTTTTTTTTTCTCTAGCCATATCAAATTCACTCGCATGCCCATTACTGGAACTAACATAGCACTTAACCGTGCAATCAACTGCTCACAACAAACTCCCCCATTTGGTTCGAAGCCATAGATCAAGACACACTCAACAACTCATAACACTTTTACTCTGTTGATGCCACAATACCATAGTGAGATTAAACACAAATCATTTATAAGTTTGTGAAAACACAGGTCGTCCAGTACTGTAAATCTTCTACAAATCTCGCATTCATCCCCATAACAGTTAAGCCCACTCTCTTAAGTGACCCGATATTTCAAATTTCAACATGTACCCTTCAATTACACGTGAGATCTTCTAACATACACATAAGGATCACACACTTCAGAACACTCCGCAGGAGATAACCCACATACTTCGCCTTAATATAACATTTCCGTATACCTTCCACCATCATACACATTACACAGCCACTTAGTCTTCCTGAGTCTGAACTCATACTGCAACATGAAATTTACTTCACCCCCAACTAGGAGACACGAAAAAATTCTTCACGCGCCCATAACTCGGAGTTACACATCCAATCATAATGGAAATCATACACTTAGTAGTTCATCTATCATCCATCAGACCTTTTTCGTCACTCCCAAGTTACATAGATACATCTCGCAGTACTGACATACTCATAACATGGTTATCCAACCGTCACTTCCACTAATAGGGACAATATCGAACATGTAAGTTCAAAACACTTACTCACACGATCAGCACCTTAATGCTCAAGCCATAGGCAAAGATCCGGCCTCAAGTCCTCTAGACTGGCCCACTATAAACTCATAGAGATCACGTCTTGCCCCTCGATCGAGGAACCACAGGCCATCAAGGCACATCTGAAACTGAGCACTCATACGCGCATGGGAACGCGTGGAAGGAATTTCAAGAGTTACATTTCAAGCTGAATCAAGGACGCACGAGAAGAATTCCAAGAATTTGAAGTTTTCCTAAAGGTTCTGTAGCCTTCCGAGGATAAGTACAGACGTCTCTGTACCGATCCGCGAGACTCTACTAAACCTACTCATGACTCGTGAGACCTAGTAACCTAGGCTCTAATACCAACTTGTCACGACCCAAACCCTGCTCTGGTCATGATGGTGCCTCTCGTGAAGACACGGCCAGCCAACCAACCCAATTCGCCCTTTTAGAAATAGTTAACATTAATAAGCAGTTCTAGCATAATTAAATAACCACATTCTATCAAAAGATTTTCTTTAATAAGTACGGAATAAAAACCCAAACACAGCCCAAACCGGGGTGTCACAAGTCACGAGCATCTATCAGAGTATAAATACAACTAAAAGACCTAAAATATACAAGTCGGAGTAATGAACCAAAAGAGAGAAAAATGGTGCTGCGAACGCAGGCAGTCACCCCGCTGCTCCTATAGCTCTGCCTCTGATCAGCCAAAACATGCTACCGGGTGAACAAATACCTCCATCTGCATGCGAGGTGCAGAGAGTAAAGTGAGTACTCCAACTAAGTGAGTAATAAGGATAAATAACAACTGAGCAGTAAGAAATCACGTAAAGCAAACCATCATGCTATATAGGGGCAGTGAAAAACCCTTTGAGAGAAAGTAGTGAAGCTGTAAAACCTTTAGAAATATCTTAGCTCAGTTTTAAACTTCTTTTGAAAATGACTTTTTCAACAGTTATGAAAATGAATGCAAAACAAATAGTGAAGATAAGCACAGAAGTCCGCCTCTCGGGCACCACACTCGGTTATTAGATAATACCAAAACAACAGGTAAATATTGCAAAAAGAAGCACAAACAACATATAATGGTAGGAAAATGAAATAAGGTAAACACATCAAACAGTACTAGTACCGCTGTGGCATGTAGCCCGCTCAACCTATCGTTGCGGCTTGCAGCTCGATCAATTTATCATCGACGGTGTTCACTAGGGGTGTGCAAACTGCGTGAAGGGCCCCTTACGGACCAAGCACAATATCAAGCCATCTCGTGGCATCAAATCTAGGCCCTCGGCCTCATATCAGTATCAGTATATTACTGGTGCGATGTGCAGCTCGATCCAAAGTATCCTCACAAATACAGGCCCTCGGCCTTACTCAGTCAACAAGGTCATATAAGCCACTCGAGCAACAGTAAAACATGATGCTCAGCCCAAAATATTTTTTGGAATTATCATTTAGAGTGTTTAAGGCATAATAAACTTGGCTAAGTTTTAAAACAGTGGAAAATACATGATTGAGTTCAAATATATAATTAAATCAGCGAGGAATTATCATCAACAATCCCTGAAGGGTTCAAATAGTTGGCACGAAGCCCAAATATGGCAATCAGCCCAAATTATGATGATAGCAAGTACTTTCAGTCAAATACGCAGTAATTTCATCAATCGGGACGGACCAAGTCAAAATCCCCAACGGTTCTCTACCCCACGCTTGCTATCCGGTGTGCAAGTCACCTCAATATAGCACTACGTTATGCAAATCTGGGGCTTCAAACCCTCAGGATGTCATTTATAATCATTACTCACCTCGAACCCAAGAAATCTCTAACTCGCAAAGCCCTTGCCCCTCAAATCGGCCTCCACGCGCGTCGAATCTATCCAAAATCAGAGCGAATACATCACAATATGCTAAGGGTACAATAAACAATCGAAAAATATCAAAATTCTCAAAATTAGCAAATCCCGAGCCCTGGGACCACTTCTCGAATCTTAGAAATTTCAACATTAATGGATTCCTTATCTCGCCACGAGTTTATACATATAAAAATCACAAGAATCGGAGCTCAATTGGCCCCTCAAATCCTTAATCTTAACTTTCTTTAGTTCAAGCCCAAACCTCCATTTTTAGTCCATGATTTCTTAGATTTCCAGCCTTAATTCATGTAATGATACCATAGGATTGTATTTTGAGTCCAAGAATCCTTACCTTATCGAATCTCCTTGAAATCCCTCTTCAAAATTGCCTACAATTCTCCAAGTCCGAAGTTAGAAATGAGAAACCCTTAAAAATTCGTGAAGAAGACCAATTAAATATTCTGTTCAGCCATTATCGCATCTGCGATCATATTGTCGCTTCTGCGACTTTCGGTTTTGCGGCCAATATCTACTTCTGCGAAAATTCACTTATTTCCATGATCTGCTTCTGCGGTCCCATTTCCGCCTATGCGGCTCCGTTTCTGCGGTCAAATGTCCACTCCCGCGGAAATCACAATGGCCCATATACCGCTCATGCGGTCCTAAAGTTGCATCTGCGACTTCGCATCTGCGGTTCTGCCAAGCCCACATGAAAACCGCGACTGTGATCTATCTCCCGCACCTGCGAGACCGCATCTGGGGTCCCAATTCCGTAGATGCAGAAATACCAGAACCAGCAATTTCTGCAATAACACAAGTCCAAAACTTATCCCGATAGCCATCTGAAATCACCCGGAGGCCCCTGGGACCTTAACCAAAAGTGCCAACCCATCCTAAAACATCATTAAAACTTGCTCCAATCATCAAAACAGCTCAAACAACACCAAAACCATCAAATTACATCGGATTCAAGCCTAAGTTCATCTAAAACTTCCGAAACTCACATTTGATCAAAAACCCGACCAAAACACCTCCAATGACCTGAAATTTTGCACATACATCCCACATAACCTAACGAAGCTACCGAAATTCACGGAATTCCATTCCGACCCTCGGATCAAAATCTCACCCATCAACCGGAATTCGTCAAAATACTAACTTTGCCAATTCAAGCCTAATTCTACACCGGACCTCAAAAATCACTCCCGGTCACACTCCTAAGTCACAAATCATCTAACGAAGCTAACCAAATCATAAAAACTCCGATCCGAGCTCATATACAAATAAGTCAACTCTTGGTCAAACCTTTCAAATTCAAAGCTTTCTACTGAGAACCAACGATCTACATTAGTCATAATACATAACACGGGGAAAGTCATGCCTGAGAACTGGCGATCAAAGTGCAAAAGCTCAAAATGACCAGTTGGGTCGTTACAGAATGAATGAAAAATCCTGTTTAAGTCTAAAGTTATCAGCTGCATATGTCGCATTTGCGACCAGAGCTTCACATTTGCAAAGATCGCAAATGCGAGAAAAGTATCGCAAATGTGAACTTCTCGCATTTCTGCAGCCATAAAAAATGCGAAGTCCCAGTCGCAAATGCAAACTTGGACTTCTGCAAATGCAGCCTATTCTTCGCAATTGCGAACTACCCAGTACCTTCTCTTGCTTCGCAAATGCGAACATTCTTCAAAAATACCAAGCTTGCATTTGTGAGCCAAACCTTGCAAATGCGAGATCTGCAGACATAAGCATACTAGCAAATTTGCTTAAGTCCAAATCACTCCGTAGCCTATCCAAAACTCACCCGAGCCCTCGAGACTCCAAACCAAATGTGCACACAATACTTAAAACATCATAATAACTTGCTCGTGCGATCAAATCGCTAACATAATACCTAGAACTATGAATTTAGCACCACATTGCATGAAAGTTTCAAGAAAGTTAGAAATCTTCTATTTTCTCAAACAAATGTCTGAATCACGTGAAATCAGTTCTGTTTCTCACCAAATTTCACGAATACGGTATAAATATCATAACGAGCCTGTACCAGACTCCAAAATCAAATTATGGACCCAATACCAACGAGATCAAATATTAACCATTTTCTTAAAACTATTAGGCGAAGTGGCCTCCTGGCCACTCAAATTTGCATCAGTTTGTAAAGTCGATATATGAACTCTTGGGCTTCTAATTTGAATACCTCTATTTTAAAAATGACTACTAATAAACATTTGTAATGGTGTGTGTTATTCAATTGCTGCTGACATGAATTTAATTTAATATTTTGTATAGCCACATCATCCATTCATTCACATTTTGTTGACACCTGTATGTTCAAGGTTATCTAGGGATTTAACTACTAGCACTTGCATTTTCTAATTAAATACATTCTCAGTGTCCCGTCGCCAGTGACTGGCCAAAAGAGTAGCTACTAATAGGGAAGATGGACACAGACATAACAGCATCGGCAAAGCCGGAATACAGTTATAGATCGAAACCCACCTTTTACTAAGTTCGTTGCCAATTTTAACACCCTCGATTACCTCCGTCTCACCACTATCTTCGGCATCTCTGTCACTATCAGCTACCTCTCTAGTAAACTACTTTCTCTACTTTACTTTTTATCAGTCAAATCTTATTAAGCAACTCTTAAATTAACCAAAACCCTAAGAAAATACTTGTTAACAAATCATTGACCCATATCAAATATCTAGGATCCACGTCTGATCCATCGAACAACCGAAACTTAACTTCTAACAAGTCCTCCTCCGGCATTTGCAATTTCCCAAAACGAATTACAGTAAGAAAACTAAAATAAAGAGATAGAAATTGGGTAACCCTAGAGCGAACGTGAAAGAAAAGATAGTATGTGACTGAAGTCGATCGAGGGTATGAGGATATCTTAATTATGTATGTGACAGTTACGTACAGAGGTGGGAGGGAGGGGAAAAAAGGGGAAAGGGAAAGGTCTCTTTTATCTTTTTATTTGTCTCATTTATATTTAATTTTGATTCTCACAAATTTTTTTTTAATAAAAAAAACAATACATTCCACGTGCCTTTGTAGCTTGATTTGCATGCAATTTAGCCATGTCAGCTGCGCCTCTTCCACAAAGGCATAGTTAACGATCAAATTTGTTTATTAGTATCCATTACATAAAGATGGAGTGTTCAAATGGGGAAAATGCAATTTCATGTATTAGCTTTTAAAAGCACTACAAGTTTAAGAGGACAGGAAGCCATTACGCCAAACCATTACAATTTCTGTCTTACAATTTTCATCAAAGATTCATTTCTCGGGCTAGGATGTGATGACCCGGCCGGTCATCTTAAGAATTTATAACCTGATCCCCTATTAACTGCTTCCCCTAAGTTCATTTCTGCTATTTTGATTTGCCAGGAAATTCGGTTTTGAGTTTCGGAGAGTTTTGGGACACTTGGTTCCTAAATAAGAGCTTAAGTGTCGGAAAGTTGCCCACGGTTAGAACAGTGTTAAGACGGCCTCAGAATGGAAATCCGATGGTTCTATTAGCTTTGTTAGGTGATTTCAGGGTTGGGAGCATGTTCGAAATGTATTTTGAAGGTCCGTAGCTAATTTAGGCTGAAAATGCCGAAGTTTGAATTTTTGAAGTTTTTGGTCCGGTAGTGAGTTTTTGATCCGAGGGTCACAATGGAATTCTCGAAGCTGCGGTAGCTCTGTCGTATCATTTGGGATGTGTGTGTAAAATCAGGTCATTCGGATGCGGTTTGGTTAGGTTTTTTACCGAAAGCGTGTTTTGATAGAAAATGAAGTTCTTAGGCTTAAATCATTGGTTGATTCGAGTTCCGATGTTGTTTTTGGTGGTTTGAGGATTGGTACAAGTTCGAATGAGATATTAGGTATTGTTGTTAGTTTTGGTTGAGTTCCCGGGGGCCTCAAGATGAATTTGGATGTTTAACGGAGGAAACTTTTGGAGTTGAAGTTGTGCAGCAACTGCTCTTCTGGTATTTTCGCATCTGCTGTCTGGAAACTACAGATGCGAAGCCGCAAAAGCGGCATAGAGGGCCGCAGAAATGAAATTTTGGATTTCTTCAGGTATCGCAGATGCGGTTGATTTTTTACAGATGCAAAACAGTATCTGGCAGTGGTGGACCGCAGCTGCGGATCTTGGCCCCTTTTGTTAAAGTCAAAGATGCGACAAGCTTTCCATAGAAGCGGGACCGTAGATGTGGTCCCATGACCGCAGATGCGGAATTTGCTGGCCAGAAATAGTTATTTTGAGGTTTTAGTTTCAAAAGTTAGAAAAATCAAATTGGAGCTTAGGAGAAGGCGATTTTGAGAGGGATTTGAAGAGGAGATCATTGGGTAACGATTCTTTAACCCTTTTTAGTTATATTCCATCAATCATTAGTTAATTTCATCATCTAATTCTGGATACTGAATGGAAAATGGATAAAAACTTCATAGCCCTAATTATCAAGATTTGAGTGGGTGTTGACATCTGATTTGAGAGATTTTTATATTGCTAGACTCGTGAGAGTGTGAGGGTTCTGAAAATGTAAAATTTATCCGATTCCAAGATGTTGGTCTGAGGGGCATTTTGGTCATTTTGCCTAATTTTGCGCGTTAGATTTGAATTAAATAGTAAAATTAGTTGCTTGAGATGTTATTTACAATGTGTGATTTAATTGAATAGATTTAGGCCCTATGGAGTCGAGTAATCATGGCAAGAACGTGGTTGCTAGTTGATTTTAGCTGGTTCGAGGTAAGTATCTTGTCTAACCTTGTGTGGGGAACTTTCTCTTAGGATTTGAGTCTTCTTTGTTGATTGTATTCCTTGTACGCGAGGTGACGAGTGCATGCTCGGATTTATTTGTGGAAAATTTCCCCTTTTAGGCTCTTAGATCCTTGTAATCACCGAATATGAAGTTGTTCTTAATACGATTGAGTTCCCTGTTATTAGTTTCACCTCAACATGACTTACTTGGAATTTATCTTCCCTTTTTGGTTATTCTTGTTGCCCAATTGACTTTTACTTGCTTAGCTGTAGAAATTTACCCTTCTATAGTCACATTATCATTCCTAATTGCTTGTCTTTATCTGGAAAGCATTATTTCTATCTCTCGTGTAATTAATTTGGTCTTAATTGGAAAGAAGTTAGATATCCTATGTATAGTTGATGTTCCTTAATTGTAATTAACTGATTCATGATTTACTTCCTTATTGTTGAACTGAGTATTATGGAATTGTTGTTCCGTATTACTTATCCCTTGTTGAGTTGTTCTTATTGCGCTTAGTATTTCTCTGTTACGGTTATTCCTTATGAGTTAGTTGTACCGTCTTTTGGTGAGCAGAAATACCTAAGTTGATTCTCTTGTTTTGTTCCTGTATATATTATTATTTGTTGTGTGGTACTTCATACTATGATGCAAGAGGTTTCTGCCGTGCTATTGTTGCTATTGATGTTTTGCACATGCGGCGTAATAAGGCAGGATATGTTATATGCTTATATGTGGGTTGCGCATGTGGCAGAATAAGGTGGGAACATTATGATACACGTGTGGGGAAATAAGGCGGTGACTATTATATTATTACTTGCACGCGTGGCTTAATAAGATGGGCTATGTCAGGGGTTGATTGTGAAGAATTGTGTCGGCCTGTCGAGGCATTCCTATTTGTTTAATGTTGTGATTGTGGGTCGTTTTTCTGTATGAGCTTTACCGCTTGGTAGTTGTGAGGAAACATTTGTACGTGCGGTCCGTTCTCCTTTTCATGTTACTAGTTGGTAGAATTCTTGTCAAAAACACTTGCACAAGCATACACGTAGTTGGGCACCCAATTAGAGGTGAATTTTCTTCCGATTTTTGTTAAGGGTGGAGATACACCCTCGTTCATCCATTTTATATGTGAGAGTGGTCCTAGTTAGCCAGTTAGTTATCGGCATAACCGTGAGATTGATGGGGCACAGGTTGCCAAGTGTTAGATTTCAGATGTTGGTTTTTTGTGAGTTGTGATTTTTAGAGATTTTTGGTAGAATTGTGGGAAGAGTTGAATAAGACCTTATGTGAACATCATTGTAGGATATGAGTTATTGACTTATTTTCCCCTTGCTGGGTTATGACCTTAAGATTTGGATTGTAATTATGCTGTAATTTCGTATCATCATTTATTATATTCTCGTTGTTATTTGTTGTCCTTTTTCCTTATTGTGAATTGTAGCATTTCTAGTCATTCATGCAGGCTTTACATATTTATATATCGGTTCCATTATTCCTATGATTATACTGTTTATCTGACCGGTAGGTGCCTTGACTATTCCTCGTCACTACTCCACCTAGGTTAGTCTTGATATTACTGGGCACTGCCGTGGTGTGCTCATGCTACTCTTCTGCATATTTTTTGTTGTGCAGATACAGGTATTCCCGTTTAGTTCGGTCGGCCTTGAAAGGAGGCATTTCTATAGAGACTTCGAGGTATATTTGCTACGTCCCCAGAATGAAGAGTCACTTTCTATCATCTGCAATAAGTATAGTTCTCTTAGTATTTTGCCTTTGTATAGTCATTTTTGAGTTAAAGCCTCTTATGTACCCTTAGCTTGTGATTTGTTAGATTTCGGGTTTTGGGAATTTTGTTAGCTTCGAGAGCTGTTATTGTTTGTGCCAAGAGGCACCCTAGATACTGTTTATTTTTCCAGTTCAGTTTTAATTATTTTTCGGCAATTATGGTTATCTTCTACATTGTTAGGCTTACCTAGTCGCAGGGACTAGGTGCCATCACGACATGTTCACGGAGGGCGAACTGGTGTCGTGACAAGTTGGTATCAGAGCTCTAGGTTCATAGGACTCACAAATCACAAGCCGCTTTATTAAAGTCTCATGGATCGGTATGGAAACGTCTGTACTTATCTACGAGAGGCTATGTAACCATTAGGAAAATTCCACTTCGTTTGATTCCCCTGTCGTGCGAGATTTTGACATTCACAATCCTAAACCTCTGTCTTCTACTCTCTCACAGATGGTGAGGACACGTACTACCCGAGGTGATCAGGCACCCGCGCTCCCTGCTGCAGCCGTCGGAGGTCGGGGCTGGGGTAGAGGTCGAGGACGCGCATGTGGTGCAACGAGAGCACCTGCACGAGCTACCGCCGAGGTACCACCAGCAGATCCAGCTGGAGTCCAGGCACCTGACACGCCTACTGTCACTACTACTCCAGCCCTTCAGGAGACTTTGGCACAGTTCATTAGTATGTACACCACTTTGGCTCAGGCATGATTGTTTCCCTTTGCTGCAGCCACATCCTAGGCCGGGGGAGGAGCATAGAGTTTCGCTGCCCGCCCTATTGAGCGGCGAGCGCATATTGAGCAGGTCCTTGAGATTATTCCTGCACCGCCTGCAGTACCAGTTTAGCCCGATGGCATGGTAGCGGCTTCCGAATAGGAGCAGATGAGGCTAGAGAGGTTCAAGAAGTATGATCCTCCGGTATTCACTGGATTATCATCAGACGATGCCTTGGGGTTTATTGATGACTGTTATCGCATTCTCCATACTATGGGTATTTTTGGATCGAGCAGGGTTTCTTTCACTACTTTCCAGCTTCGAGGGGCCGCCTATGATTGGTGGCGCACTTATGCGTTAGACAGCCCAGACGAGGCAGCTTCACTGACTTGGACCCAGTTTTCATATATGTTCCTGAGAGAGTTTGTTCCTCAGAGCCTCGGGGATGCATGGCGCACGGAGTTTGAGTATTTGCGCCAGGGTGTTCTGACCGTCTCGGAGTAAGCTGTCTGTTACACCAGTTTGGCTAGACATGTCCCAGCCTTGGTTTCTACTGTTCGCGAGAAGGTTCGTCGGTTCATTGAGGGGCTTATTCCCAGCATCAAGTCTAGTATGGCTCGTGATTTGGAGATGGACATTCCATATCAGCAGGTGGTGAACATTACTAGGAGGATAGAGGGTATGCATGCTAGAGAGAGAGAGAGGGCAGGCATGGTCATGACAGAGAGAACAGACGAGATCAGGAGAGAGAGTTTGAGGAGGCGAGGATGCCTTGTAGGCCTTGGAGATATACTGGGCCTTATTTTGGAGGTAGGGTGCATCATGGTAGAGGTTTTATGAGTCAGCCAGTTCAGTTCGCGCTTTAGACTTTGCATGGTGACTTAGACGTTGATGGGTCTCGGAGTACCTATATCGTACAGTTCCCACCGCCTCGCCAGTAGAGAGGGTGCTTTGAGTGTGGAGATACTAGCCACGTGGTTAGAGATTGTCCCAGACTTCAGACCGATGTGTCACAGTAAGGTATTCAAGAAGGTAGAGGGCGCCCAACAGGGATAGGCCCGACTCGTTGATGTGTTTCATATAGTAGGCTTGAGGCTGGTGTGCCAGTTGAATGTCATTCAGGTACGGATTCGGTTTGTTATAGGGGGCATTGTCTGTATTTTATCATAGTTCTGCTTATCGGGTTGAGTTCCCTTATTTTTTTTATTCCATTTATGGGTGTATTTCATGATTTGCACTTTGTTTATGTGATTATACTGTTGGTAGGTTTTATGAATGATATCTGTGTCTATTGTCCGTTTCTAGCTGTTGTCGAGAGTTGTGGGGCTAGTAGTAAATTCATGTTGTCTGTTTCGGTAGGTTAGATGTGATCTCTGAGTATTCTTGGTTACGAGCTGTGATTTCTATGCTCCACCAGTGTGGGAGCCAGCCTATAATGTAATTTGTAGACGGAATTGATCTAGTAACAGTCTCTAGATGGGTTGATGTGTGCCCTACTTGTGATTCAGTGTTGAGGGCGGGACCCTCGTGATTTCAGGTGATTTGATATGTTGAGACCGGGCTGTGTACTGCGGTGAGAGTTATATCCGTATAAAATCCTCATGAGACTTTTATATGCTTTCATTTTTTCTTTTTAGATGTTTTTGTCGATTTGTGTTTTAGAAGAAATTGTGCTAGTTTCATTTGTTTGTTAGTTCCCATGTTTGTTTTTCCTTCCCACATTCATTCATTTTCGTTCTACGCTTCTTGAGTTCTAGTTGTGGGGTATGTGCCCATTGGTATTAGCTGAGAATTGGTTATTCAAGTATTTTGCTATGTGGTTTTCGTGGTTATTGTATCATTGCCAGTGTTGTGGAGGCTTGAAAGGAGTTCCTATTGAATATGAGGCTTATGGTCGGTACAGATTTGATCTCAGGTAAGTATTCAGAAATATTATTAAGGGCCTATGTGTGATGTGTCATGTTGTGTGGTTGTACCCTGTGTATGTTGGCTTGTATCGAAGTAGCTAGTTAAGACTGATACCAGATATGGATTTAGGATCGAGTCTTTTGGAAATGGATGGAAGGTGAGAATTTTGGCATGGAGTCTTATTGGTATTGCTAAAAAGGCTAAATTTCAGTTCAAATGGTGTCGTCATGCTTAAGTGGATTGGGGTGATGTGGGATCACCTGCGGGTGTATGTTGGCAGTGTGCACTCAGTGACTTGAGGACTTCAGGTATGTCTCTATGCTCGTTCGAGGATGAACGAATGTTTAAGTGTAGGAGGATGTGACGACCCGGCCAGTCGTCTTAAGAATTTATGCCCCGATCCCCTACTAACTGCTTCCCCTAAGTTCATTTCTGCTATTTTGGTTTGCCGGGATGTTCGGTTTCGAGTTTAGGAGAGTTTTGGGACACTTGGTCCCTAAATGAGAGCTTAAGTGTTGGAAAGTTGCCTGCAGTCCGAACAGTGTGAAGACGGCCTCAAAATGGAAATCTGATGGTTCTGTTAGCTTCTTTAGGTGATTTCGGGGTTGGGAGCGTGTTCGGAATGTATTTTGGAGGTCCGTAGCTAATTTAGGGAATTTTTAAAGTTTCTGGTCTGGTAGTGAGTTTTTGATCCAAGGGTCGGAATGGAATTCCGGAAGCTACAGCAACTCCGTCGTATCATTTGGGATGTGTGTGAAAAATTTCAGGTTATTGAGACGCGGTTTGATTAGCTTTTTGATCGAAAGAGTGTTTTGATAGAAATTGAAGTTCTTAGGCTTAAGTCATTGGTTGATTCGAGTTCCGATGTTGTTTTAGGTGGTTTAAGGATTGGTACAAGTTCGAATGCGGTATTAGGTGTTGTTGTTACTTTTGGTTGAGTTCCTCGGGGGACTCGGGATGAATTCGGATGGTTAACGGAGGAAAATTTTGGAGTTGAAGTTGTGCAGCGCTGCTCTTCTGGTATTTTCGCATATGCGGTCCGGGAACTGCAGATGCGGAGCCGCAGAAACGGCGTAGAGGGCCGCAGAAGCAAAATTTGGGATTTCTTCAAGTACCGCATATGCGGTTGATTTTCCACAGATGCGGAACCGCATCTGCGAGTGGTGGACCACAGATGCGGATCTTGGCCCCTTTAGTGAAATTCGCAGATGCGACAAGCTTTCCACAGAAGCAGGACCGGAGATGCGGAATTTGCTGGATAGAAATAGTTATTTTGAGGGTTTAGTTTTAAAAGTTAGAAAAATCAAATTGGAGCTTGGGAGAGGGTGATTTTGAGAGGGATTTAAAGAGGAGACCATTGGGTAACAATTCTTTAACCCTTTTTAGTTATATTCCATCAATCTTTAGTTAATTTCATCAACTAATTTCGAATATTGAATGGAAACTGGGTAAAAACTTCATAGACCTAATTATCAAGATTTAAGTGGGTTTTGATCTTCGATTTGAGAGATTTTTATATGGCTAGACTCGTGAGAGTGCGAGGATTCGTAAAATGTAAAATTTATCTGATTCCGAGATGTTGGCATGTGGGGCATTTTAGTCATTTGCCTAGCTTTAAATTAAATAGTAGAATCAGTTGCTTGAGATGTTATTTAATATGTGTGATTTAATTGAATATATTTGGTCCATTTGGAGTCGAGTACTCGTGGCAAGAACGTGGTTGCTAGTTGATTTTAGCCGGTTCGAGGTAAGTATCTTGCCTAACCTTGTGTGGGGGACTTTCCCTTAGGATTTCAGTCTTCTTTGTTGATTGTATTACTTGTACGCAAGGTGACGAGTGCGAGCTCGGATTTATTTGTGGAAAATTTCCCCTTTTAGGCTCTTAGATCCTTGTAATAACCGAATATGAAGTTGTTTTTAATACGATTGAGTTCCCTGTTATTAGTTTCACCTCAACACGACTTACTTCGAATTTATCTGTCCTTTTTGGTTATTCTTGTTGCCTAATTGACTTTTACTTGTTTAACTGTAGACATTTACCCTTTTATAGTCACATTATCATTCCTAACTGCTTGTCTTATCTGGAAAGCATTATTTCTATCTCTCGTGTAATTAATTTGGTCTTAATTGGAAAGAAGTTAGATATCCTATGCTTAGTTGATATTCCTTAATTGTAATTAATTGATTCATGATTTAATTCCTTGTTGTTTAACTGAGTATCGTTGTTTAGTACTATTTCTCTCTTATTGAGTTGTTCTTATTGCGCTTAGTACTTCTCTGTTACGGTTATTCCTTATGAGTTAGTTGTACCGTCTTTTGGTGAGCGGAAATACCTGAGTTGATTCTCTTCTTTTGTTCCTGTATATATTGTCATTTGTTGTGTGGTACTTGATACGATGATGCATGAGGTTTCTTTCGTGCGGCTATTGGTATTGTGATGCACGAGGTCTCTGCCGTGCGATTGTTGTTGAAGGGTTGCACGAGGCCGTTGTCATGCTATTGTTGGTATTGATGTTTTGCACATGTGACGTAATAAGGCGGGATATGTTATATGCTTATATGTAGGATGCGCATGTGGCAGACTAAGGTGGGAACATTGTGATGCACGTATGGCGAAATAAGGCGGCGCCTATTATGTTATTACTTGCACGTGTGGCGTAATATGGTGTTCTATGTCAGGGGTCGATTGTAAAGAATTGTGTCGGCCTGTGGAGGCATTCCTATTTGTTTAATATTGTGGTTGTGGGTTGTTTACCTGTATGAGCTTTACCGCTTGGTAGTTGTGAGGAAACATTTGTACGTGCGGTCCGTTCTCCTTTTCATGTTACTAGTTGGCAGAATTCTTTTAAAAAACAATTGCACAAGCATACACGTAGTTGGGCACCCCATTAGAGGTGAATTTTCTTCCGATATTTGTTAAGGGTGGAGATACGCCCTCGTTCATCCATTTTATATGTGAGAGTGGTCCTAGTTAGCCAGTTAGTTGTCGGCATGACCGTGAGATTCATGGGGCACAGGTTGTCAAGTATTAGATTTCTGATGCTGTTTTTTTTGTGAGTTGTGGTTTTTCAGAGATTTTTGGTAGAATTGTGGGAAGAGTTGAATAAGACCTTATGTGAACATCATTGTAGGATATGAGTTATTGACTTGTTTTCCCCTTGTTGGGTTGTGACCTTAGGATTTGGATTGTGATTCTGCTGTCATTTCGTATCATCATTTATTATATTCTCTTTGTTACTTGTTGTCCTTTTTCCTTATTGTGAATTGTAGAGTTTCTAGTCATTCATGCAGACTTACATATTTATATATCAGTTCTATTATTCCTATGATTATATTGTTTATTTGACCGGTAGGTGCCTTGATTGTTCCTCGTCACTACTCCACTGAGGTCTTGATATTTATTGGCACCACCGTGGTATGCTCATGCTACTCTTCTGTATATTTTTTGTTGTGCAGATACAGGTATTCCCATTTAGTTCGGTCGGCCATGGAAGGAGGCGTTTCTATAGAGACTTTGAGGTATATCTGCTACGTCCGCAGATCGAAAAGTCACGTTCTATCTTCTGTAATAAGTATAGTTCTCTCAGTATTTTTCCTTTGTATAGTCATTCTTTAGTCAAAGCCTCTTATGTATCCCTTAGCTTGTAATTTGTGAGATTCCGGGTTTTGAGAATTTTGTTAGCTTCGAGAGCTGTTATTGTGTGTGCCAAGCGGCACCGTAAATACTGTTTAATTTACTAGTTTAGTTTTAATTATTTTTCCGCAATTATGGTTATCTTCCGCATTGTTAGGCTTACCTAGTCGTAGGGACTAGGTGCCGTCACGACATGTTCACGGAGGGCGAATTGGGGTCGTGCCAAGGGACTTCGAAATTCGATTCCCGACAAATGCCAAGGTCCCATAGTTTACTACGGAACCATCGGGACTGTCAGAACATGGGTCAGGGTGCATTTACCTAAAACTTTGACCAAAGTCAACAAAAATTAACTTTTTTAGGCTAAAAATTATTATTTCAACAGTTTTTCATATAAAAGCTTTCTGAAAGCATGCCCAGACTGTGCACGCAAATCAAAGAGATATAAAATGAGGTTTTTAAGGCCTCTGAACACATAATCGAGTTCTAAAATAGAAGATGACATTTTGGGTCATCACACATACAAAAATTATCAAAATCCGATACCATTTCGCCCTTCAAATCATGATTTTTTATTTTGAAAACTTTCTTCAAAAATCAACATTTGTCTCAACTCAAAACACAAATTAAATGATAAAACAAATATAAAATCATGGAATATATTAAATTCTAGGTGAAGAACAATTACCCGATCGAATTTCTTGAAACCCCCACAAAGAATCGCTCAAAATCGAGCTCTACAAGTCAAAATATGATGAAAATGGCATAACCCTCGATTTGGAAACTTATATTTTGCCTCGGTGAGTATGCATCGCGAACGCGAAAAAAGGGTCGCATTCGCGAAGAAGAAAAATGATGATGGCAAGAAATTCCCATCGCGAATGCAAAGAGTAAGAAACAGAAGCGAACGTGGGGTGACTGGCGCGAACGCGAAGAAAATATAGCCACCAGCCCTCATCTCCTAATTTCTACTATGCTAACGCGAATGAGGGACTGCGAACACAAAGAAAAAGGAAGAAGACTTTCGCGATCGCGAAGGTACTATGCGAACGCGATGAAGAAGAATGGTGAAGATCAACAGGACACTATTCGATCGCGACTGGGACTACGTGATTGCGAAAGAGGACACTAGACACCAGAAACCAAAAATCCATAAATAGAAGAAATTGGCCTATAGCCCATCCGAAACACACTCGAGGCCTCCGGGACACCGTCTAAACACACCAAAAAGTTCAATCACGTAATACAGACTCGCTTTGGGTCTCAAATCACATCAAACAATGCCAAAAATGCAAATCGCGCCATGAATCGAACTTATGAACTTTCAAATCTTCCAACTTCGAAAACTCGTGGTGAAACCAATCAAACCAACCCGTAATGATGCCAAATTTTGCAAAAAAGTCCCAAATGATATAACGGAGCTGCTATAACTCTCAGAATCGCATTCTGGTCCCTATATCATAAAAGTCAACTATGGGTCAAACTTTTCTATTTTTCAAACTTCAACTTTTCCAAATTTTGGCGATTTGCCTCAAATTACTCTACGGACCTCCAAATCCAAATCCAGATGCGCGCCTAAGTCAAAAATCACCATATGAAGGTGCTGACATTATCCAAAACTCATTCTGGAGCCGTTTACATAAAAGTCATATTCCGGTTAAATTCTCATCGCTTAAGCTTCAAAAATTAGATTCCTTCTTCCAATTCGACTCCGAATCATCTGGTAACTAAATTCAAATATGCATGTAAGTCGTTACACATAATATGAAGCTATTCAAGACCTTATGCCACCGAACGCAGTTTAAATTCTCAAAATGACTGGTTGGGTCGTTATATCCTCCCCCTCTTAAAACAAGCGTTCATCCTCGAACGTGCCAAGATTTGACTCGGAGTCATCAAATCACTGTATGCACACTCCCAACATACACCCGCGGGTGACCCCACATCACCGCAATTCACATTAGCCTGACGACACCATCTCAACTGTAATTTAGCCTTTCTACTAACATCGATAAGCCTTATAGCCAAAATTCTCACCTCCCATCAATTACCAAAAGACCCGATTCGAAATCCATGTTCGGTATCAGTCCCAACCAGCTGCAACAACTCATGCATACACCCACAAGGTACGACCACACAATATAACACACCACACATAGGCTCATAATACTATTTTTTGATCATAAGAGTTGCCCAAAATCAACCCAGCACCGGCAATTAGCCTCATATCCAATAGGAACCCGTTTCAAAACTCAACAACACTAACGATGATACAAGAACCATGAAAATCCCATAACTAAACTCCAAATCAACAAGTCATAACTAACACCAACTGGCGCACACGCCACAAGCTAAAACTCAAGAAGCACAAAACGAAATGACTGAATATTTAAAGAGAAATACATAAGAGAACTATCAAACAAGGACAACAGGCACAACTCTCTAACATTATAATTCTACAAATCAACACGAGGAAAAATCAAAATATATGAATAAATCACGAGGATCTCATCCTGATATAACTTCCACCGCGGTACACAGCCCAGTTCGAACATATCAAATCACGAGAGTCTCGCCAAACTCTGAATCACAAGTAGGATATGCATCAAACCAACTGGAAGATTTCACTAGGTGAAATCACAAGGGTCCTGCCCTCAATTCTGAACTGGCTGACCCATGAAACCTATAGCATGTCGCACCCTGCCTCCAAAATAAGGACCAACACATCTCTCTGGTCTACGAGGCCTCCTCGCCTCCCTGTACTCTCTATCCTGATCTCATATGTCCTCTCGTTCTCGATCCAACGTGCCTTCTAAACAACGAGCGATCCCAACCACTTTAGCCATGCTGAACAGAAAATCATGCCTGAGACCCTTAATGAATCTACAGACTCTCTCTCTAACTGTAGCGACCAAGGTAGCTGCATGTCTGGCCAAATCACTGAATCTGACGGCATACTCTAATACTGACATAATGCCCTGGCGCAGCAGCAAAAACTCTACGCATATGCATATCGAAGGGACTAAGGAATAAACTCGCTCAAAAACATCTTTGAAAATTGAACCCATGTAAGTGAAGTTGTATCAGCCGAGCTACCCAACTCATATGCCCGCCACCACTGATAATTTGCTCTCTTAAGCTGGAATGTGGTAAAATCAAGTCCACTCATCTCAATAATACCATAGTGTGGAGTATACGATGGCACTTCTCTATAAAAACCCGTGTGCTCTCTAAAGCCAAATGACTGAATATAGGAGGGTCATATTCCTTGAACCTTGCAAATCTAAGCTGCCCTTCCTTGCATGCGGTTACCCTGACCATGGGTTGTACAGGAACCACTATTGTGTCACTATGACATGTGGAACCTGACCAACATTAACTCACTACTCTGGAGCCTGGGCGGCGGGAGTCTAAGTCCCTTCCCCGGTCTGTGAAGTAGCCGGTACAACCGAAATCAACCCCGCCAGAGCCAATGTACCAAACATGCTCAGTAACTGTGCTAAAGTTTCCTGAACCCTGGGGGTAACAGCAGGTGCCTCCGGTACGTACCCCCAACTGGAGCTATTGGCGGCTCCTCAACTGCTATTCTGGTAGGTGCTCTGGCTGTGACACGTACTCCTCATCGGCCTCTGCCTCTGCCTCTAGCGACACCTACTCTGGGAGCAGCGCCATCAATAACTGCAGCTCGTATCCTCACCATCGATGAGAGAATGGAATGATAAAAGTTCAAACATACAAGATCAATAAGGTCGCATGATAGAAATGAAAGAAGTGAGATTGTTCTAACAGTTCTATAATGTCATGAAGATACATACAAATGTCTTCGTACCGATCCACAAGACTCTATTAAATTCTCTTATTACTCGTAGCACCTATAAACTTAGAGCTCTGATGCCAACTTGTTACGATCTAATTTTTCCTCCGTTGGGTATTGTGATGGCACCTAGTTTTAGGAACTAGGTAAGCCTAACATTCAGTGAATAATAGCAATCATAAAGAGAATCTATCAGTCATGATATAGAAATCTTTATAAAATTTACAATTTTCCTGTTACACCCCATATTTTCGTACGTGAAAATATGCCATAAGTAAATTGATATAAGCTCAAAAATGAGATATTACATTTTACATTTTCGTATGTTAAAGTTTCATCGTAAACTAATCACGTAAGTTCGGGAATGAGATTATTTTGGGATTATAAGTATTATGTTATTTCAAACAAGTGATAAGTTGATTCGCGAAGCTAAGAGGGTAAGAAAATCAAAGAAAATGAGTTATGTCGAAGTTTGGTAATTTGGGGATAAAATACGGTCCAAGCTATAATACCCCATATTTATGGACTAGTGCTATACAAGGTACCACATAACCATGATAGTAAGGTGTATGAAGTGTATTAAAGTGAGTAGTATTTTAAGTAATTTGAGATAATTCTTAAGTATGTGGATAATTGGGTAATTATAATTTTTTAGTGGGACATTAACAAAAAAATTAAGCTAATTAAGTAATTAAAATTTGGATAAGTTTAAAGAACCTAAACGCGGCAGCCAAGAAAGCCAACAAATTTTGACTCATTGGTCGCAAAGCAAGGTGGCATAATGTGGGCATTCTTTAGCCAAGTCACCATACAAGTGTGGCCCACAACCAAAGACATAAAGACCTCTCATAATTTACTTTTCATCTCTACAAGATAATAGACAAAATTCAACAATTATCCAACTAAATTATTTACACCACTTATCCTTAACTGAATTGTTGAACAACCTTCGTAATTGCTCAACCTTGAAAGAAGTTAGATATCTTATATTTTAGTTGACATAGCATTATTTGGAATTATTCAACTCGTGTTAGCTTCCTTGTTGTTAAATCATATATTGTGGAGTTGTTGCTACATTTTAGTTTTTCCTTGTTAAGATGTTCTCTTTACGCCTAGCATTCCTTAATGTGGTTATCCCTTGTGAATGAGTTGTATCGTTTCTTTGTGATATAAAGTTCTTGAGTTGAGTTACTTGCCGCACTTTGTATTAATATCATTGTTGTTGTGGTGATGCACGAGGTTCCTATCGTGCTGTAATTGTTATCTGATTTGGCTGAGTTGCATATTTACTTTGGGTCTATGGAACAGTATTCCTGGAGATTCTCCTGCACTGTATATTTACTTTGGGACTAAGGAACGGTATTTCGGGAGAACCTCCCCCCTCCCCGTATTGCATATTTTGAAATTTAAATTAAGTGCAATGTCATTTTTCTTCACTCAAACTATTTTAAAAGAAAATTGATATTACAGATCTTTATATATTGATATTTTTGCCACGGGAGATGTCTCTGCGGTTATGATAGAAATATGGTCACGAGGTGCCATGGAAATATGAAAGTAGGTTGAGACCCGTATTGTATGATTATGAGATGGGGTGTCAAATGGTGACTTATATCCGAAAAATATTCATTTGAAAGGATTATATTCGATAGTTATATATTTTGGAAAAAAAATTATGTTTGAAAGATATTTATTTGAAGGAAATATATTCGAAATATCTTTATTGGGAAGGATAATATTCTAAATATTTCTATTTGAAAACTTATGGGTGAAAGATTTATATTTAAAGAATTTGATTAATTGATTGGAGTTTGTTGGCTAAGACCTGATGTGAATACCCCCGTAGTTTTTGAGCTATTACTTGTCTTTACAGTATTTGTGATTTCGAATTTGAGTTGTGTTTCCGTTCACTCTTCTGTGTCCTTATTATGGTGTTCCTTTGTTACTTGTTATTTAATTCCTTATTGAAATTACTATATTGTTAGCCATATCATGTAGTCTTTATATAGATATCACATTATGTTATTTCTATAATTATACTTGTCAGTTTATTAGACCAGTAGGTGTCTTAACTGTTCCTCATCACTACTTCCCTGAGGTTAGTTTTGATACTTACTGGGCACCATTATGGTATCCTCATACTATACTTTTGTACATTTTTTTTACAGATCCAGGTAATTGTTCATTAGTAGTTGTGCGAATCGTTCCTGTGGAGACTCACGGTAAATTTGTTGTTGCATTCGCATGCTTCAAAATCAACTTCCTATTTTTGTATTCACATTGTTTACGTATTTCCAAATAGTCGGTAGAGCTTATGACTTGTACTACCGATTTTGGAAAATTGTGAATTTTGTAAGGATTTCTTTTTAGGTGTTGTCCTAATTTTCTTACCGTATTTAATTTTCCTATCTTTTGAAGGAATGTACAACATATTTATCATAATTGTGGTTTTCTTTTCGTTGTAGGAAATTACAATTCTTCCATATTTGGCTAGTCCTTTTTCTTGTACGAAAAGGTTTGGAGTTTGAAAAATTGAAGATCTGTCATTCTCATTCAGTAGCATCCATAATGTAGCTATATGGGGTTGAGAGTCGTGTTTAGGGGGAGAACTTTACGAGACAGGTGTTAGTGTGTCACTTGTGTTTGCCTCTTCGTGTGGTTGTTCTCTCGATATTTTGTACCCTATTTTATTATAGTGGATTTCTTATCTCCGCCATGGACGTAGGTCAATTGACTAATCCACGTTAAATGCTTGTGTCTCTTTTGGTATATTTCTTTTTTTTTGTTTGTTGTTATCGTTCAAGGTTTACTTTCCTAACTTCCATATGACACCTTTTTTTTGGTCTTAACAAGTGGTATAAGAGCCGGACCCATCCCAATTCTTTGTTTTACCGATGTTGGGCCCCCATATTATATTGTCCATATTCTTATTGGCAGGCCTGGACGTGTGGGTAGTGTTGAGTCTCCCACATCGGTTAAAGGATAGGGGACTTGGTCTCCTTATATGGCTTGGGCAATCCTCACCTCATGAGCTAGCTTTTTAGGTTGAGTTAGGCCCAAAGTCCATATCTTATCATGGTATCAGAGCAAGGTTAGGACAAGTTCATATTGTCGAGTTCAGTTCTAGCCGCAACCTAGTTGGCGATAATCAAGATTTTTATTGAGAAATTTGACCGCAGTGCTACTCACGTTGAGACAAACTTTGTGGTGGAGATTTGGAGATGCGACCTGTTGAAGGTTAAGTGAAGAAGGTGGATCAAGTTTATTTTATCAGAAAATTCAGGCCAAGGTGGAAAATTTTTAGGTGTTGTCCTGATTTTCTTACCATATTTTGTTTTTCTATCTTTTGAAGGAAATGACAACATATATACCATAATTGAGTTTTTTTTTTGTAGATGAAAATTATAATTCTTTCGTGTTTGGCTAGTCCTTTTTTTTGTAGGAAAAGGTTTGGCGTTCTATAAATTGAAAATCTATCATTCTCATTCAGTAGCATCCACATTGTAGCCGCATGGGGTTGAGAGTCATGTTTAGTGGGAGAACTTTACAGGATAAGTATTAGTGTGTCACTTGTATTTGCCTTTTCGTGAGGTTGTTCTCTTGATATTTGGTATTCTCTTTTATTATAGTATATTGAAAATATCGTGAGTTAGTTCTCTCGATATTTCTTTTTTCGAATTTTTGAGCTCCCAAGTGTGCTTTGATAAATGAATCTGCAAGCTTAGCAAAAGAATTTATAAAATTTTCAGGTAAAAGAGAATACCATGTTAATGCTCCCTTGGTGAGTGTTTCACCGAATTTTTTGACCAATACTGATTCAATTTCTTGTTTGGTCAAATCGTTGCCCTTTACTCCAGTTGTGAATGCACTCACGTGGTCTCGTGGATTAGAGGTTCCATCGTATTTAGAAATATCGGGCATCTTGAATTTCTTCGGAATTGGTAGAGGAGCAGCACTTAGCTTCCAAGTTTGTTGTGAATATTTGTCCATATCTATTCCTTTGATTACAGGTCGTACTCCAGTTATTTATTCTAAGCGGTCACTTTGCTCCTTGAGCTGTTTCTGGAAGGTTAATACTAAATTTTGTAAATCAGAATTCACTATGTTACCTAGTTCTCCATCACGAGACTCACTGGTAGTTTCGTCACTGCCTGAATTAACAAGCCTAGAACGAGATTTTTCCAAAGTAATATAATTTGGAGTTGGTGTTGGTGGCGCAACTGGCAACTGATTAGCGAAAGCCTCAAGAGCTTTGTTGACCTGTTGAGCGATTAAATATTGCAAAGCTTTGTTGATCCTCATCACTTTCCAATTGATCATTTGCATTTGATTGAGATCCATCATGAGTTCCTTCTCGAGATTGTCGAGGAGAGTTTCGTGGGGAAGGGATCGGGGTTCGATCATCTTGCGGATTCTCCTGGAGTTGACAGTCTCTTTGATTGTTGTCATTGACATTTGACATGATTTATTTTGACAAAAAGGTTAATTTAGGAAGGAGTAGATTATCAAATTCCTGGTAACAGAACCAATTTGTTTAACCAAAAATTAGGATTTCGGCCAAAGCTTATTTTAAAAGAACTCGGGTTACTGATAATCAAATAGAAATAGGAATAATTGAAGTAAGAAATAGATGAATAGAAAGCAAAGTAAATCAGTATATTCCAATAGTATTTCGTCTCTTTACAAATATTCATTCCTCACCTTTTATAGCTATTTCTCAAGGGTACGTTTTTCTCCTTTCATAACGGAGCCATTATTGACAATTAATGACATTTAATATAACGTTATATTTGGAAATCATAACTGATTCAATACATATTCTATAACGTTTTTTGTAGTTAATGCCTATTAATTACCAATTATATGTATCTATATCCCTTTTGCTATTCAGATTCATTCTTCTTGATGCCTCTTCAAAATATCAAGAGGTTCGAGCATCTATCCTTTCTAGCTCTCCTGTACTTCTGCCTGTGCCTGCTAAAACTCATGCCTCTTCAACTATTCTTTGTCAACTGTCATTTCTTTACCAGCCCATGTGTCATGACATGTCATCGCGTAATTAATTCGACATATTAATTTAATTTTTCCCAATACACATAGTCCTTCCACTTGCCAATTATTCATCAATAGAATATTTGGGAAGATGATCTCATTAAAGCGAAATTTTTTTTTGCCATTATGCCTTCTCTGAAACTGATCCTTTATGTGTCACTTCCATTTAATGCTCGTGATACATAGCGTCTTCTGATTGCACCTTTTCTTTTACAGTTTCTTCTGAGTATAAATATAGCTTTTATCTTTGTCTTTCTCATAAAAAGTTTCATATCTTAGAATATCCATTCTTGTCTTCTTCTTCCTCATACTAGTATGTCTTTTTCAAACACTAACACTCGTAGAGTCCCCATTGTTGATAATCTTCCTCTTGCTCCTGTTAGAAGTAGAAGAGGAGGAAGATTGCATAGTTTAGAGTCTTCATCTATAAGGGGCTCTTCTATACCTCCAGTGAGTTCTACTCCACCTTCTAGAACTAGGGGATCTCTTTTCCATAGATCTTCATCTAGAAACAAAGATTGTAATGAACCCCTTCGTGAGCCTTTGGTAGATGAAATTGTTCCTGCTGAACTATCTTTTTACATCGATAGAGAGTCAATTAGAAACTAAGTTTCTTCTATGTCTTCTTTAGATCGTGCTGATATTTTTCCATCTCGAATCACTGAAGGTCTGATCTCTATTGTTCGTAGGAATTGTAATTGGAGACATGATTTTCCCATTATAATTCCCAATACGAACCAAAGGATTACATCTTACTTGATTGGGTTTTCTTTTGTGTATACATACCCTTTTACGCTGAATTTCAAACCCCCCATTGATCCTGTTATCATCAAATTCTATCATTTTTTCGACATTTTCTTAGGACAGATTGGCCCCATTGTGTGGAGGGCTATTGCATGCTTGAGGCATCTAAACAATATGGATAATTTGCCTTTTGCTTTCTTCCATTTGATTCATCTATACTCCCCGAAGCTTTTCTGTCATGGAATTTTCACTTTAGTTGTGAGAAGTAAAAGTGTGTTAGTTAGTCCAGAGGATAATAAGGACCACGGCTGGTATGCCAGGTTTGTTGCTGCACCCACTGTTGGTTTAGTGGGCAAAGATAATGTTCCATTTCCAGAAAAGTGGAATTTTGCACATGAGTTTTTTTATTAACCTTCTTTACCTTTTCCCTTTGTTTTTCCCGCTTCTGTTTAATTTTTTCTCTTTTTCGGCAACCATGGGAACTGTTGATGAGATTTCCAATTTTCGTGGTTGGGTAGCAAAGTTATTGAATGTTGCTCCCATAGAAGGTAGATCATGGAAAACCCTTTCGCATCAGTTTGGTCGGAAGGTGAAAACTCATGGTAAATACTTTTCTCATATCTTCTTCATACTTTCATTCAGTTTTCCTTTGGAATTTGTTTTGATCTTTATTTTTATCAGGATTTCCCATTCGAGGTATAAGTGATGATGTTGTCACAGCTTCTAGAGTTTTTTTTGGAAAGAGATCACGAGATAATCTTGGGTTTTTCATCGAAAAGAAAGGTTGTTGCAGTCCAAGATTCTGAAGAAGAGGAGGAACAGGATTGAGGTTCCTTGATAAAAAGGCCGCGATCCAGAAGACGCGTATTTTCAGACGATGAATCATCCCCTCCCCGTTCTGTTCCCATAACTGAGACTGTTGAAGCCGCATTGGTGAGCTCTGATGATGATACTCCTGCAATAGCTCGAGACCCTATTAATCAGCTTTTTTCTCATGGTTTTGATAATGACGACTTGGATTTAGTTTCTGATGAGGTACCCCTTGCTTCTTTTACCCTGCATGTTCCCGTGACATATTAATTGCCATTTGTGACTGCTACTGTTGCTGCTCTGCCCCAAGCTATAATGACTTCTTCCACATTTCCCCCTATTACTGTCACTCGTACTAAGGTTGGTTCCTCGATTGGAAGTGGAACGATGAAGTAGATTACCATCGAGGTCCCTGTTGATGGTAACCTTTTGAAAAAGTCAGGTCGAGCAGACATATGGTTGAAACCTCTGATCGGTCCTGCTGAGAAATCCAAGCTCGAGAGTCACAGCTCTTTGACTTGGATGAATGATATTGTGCATTCGTCTTTAAAGGTATTGATTGCGTTTTATACTTTATTCCATCCTTATTCTATTAAGGTTATTACCTTTTTCTTCTTTTTTAGATCAATCTTATTGGCACAGAGATAATGAAGAGGGTTTCTCATACAGAGCAATTAACGAACGATTATCAAATTGAAGCAGACAACTGGAAAGAACATTATGAAAGCCTTCAAATTGATATGGAAGTGTTTGAAGAAAGCTAGTGCACCTTAAAGAAGCAATTGAAGGTTTCGACTTCAGAGTTAGTCGTTGAGAAGGCTTCCACAAATTAGGCGGACAAGGAAAAAAAATCTCTTCGAGACATCGTTTTCTGAGCAACTCTCCAAGGCCAGTGAAGAGATCAGAGAGTTGAAGGCTTTGCTAAGTGAGAAAGAGGTTTAGGCCAGTGAACTTGTGCAAACACTTACTCAGACCCAAGAAGATCTTCATGATTCTTCTGATAAGAATAGTTTTTTAGAAAGTTCACTTGCTCCTCTACAAGCTTCTGATGATTCTGCCTTGGCTGAGAATGAAAAACTCAAAAACGAGATTGATCAATGGGAGGGAGATTATGAGATTCTTGAGGACAAGACTTTAATTGAAGTGAGTTGGGCAATTTTAAACACACGCTACGATACCCTTGTGGAGGCTAGCCAAAAGGGTTTCAACTTGGATGCTGAGTTAGCCAAGCTAAAGGAGACAATTGAGAAAATTCAGCAAGGCCAAGACTTTCATTCTCCCATGGCTGATACTCCCGAGCATGTTGAAGATGATATGGGTACGGTGAATGCCCCAACTCCTTGAAGCCAACTCGAACCTTCTGCTACTAGTGATACTGCTTTAGATCCTTCTTCATCCCCTCAATGAAAGTTTATAAAATTTGACTTCTCTTTTTTTCTTCTTGGTGGAATGTGGTTTTAAACCCCGGTCCCATTTGGGGGTTTAGCTTTTTGGAAATGACAAGTCCCCAGACCTTTTCGGGGCATTTTGTATAAATGACAAATAGTTTATGACTAGGTTCATACTTAGTCTAAACTTTAATATTAAGAAGTTTTTGTTCAACTTAAATGCCTTGAGCTTCTATTTTGCTCATTCTTGCCTTTATATTCAAGGTCTCATTTGCTAATTCGTGGGTTTTTGTCTTACCTCTTTTTCTTTTTTGCAAATTTTTTTTTTAAATGCTTTGTTAGCTTCATGGATATCTGAATCAAACATGAATTTATAAAAGAGGGCCCTTTTATATTCGACACTAAATGAAGAAGACGTCTCAACTTCATAACAGTGTAATGTACGATAAAAGAAATAGAAACACACATGTTTCTTGAAATAACTTTGATATAAAATTTTCATTTGAACTTTATCAAGTTTAAATAACATCTTACATGTATTTAAATAACTTCTATAACTTATTCGTAATTGTTTTCTTTACAATATATTTACAAAAAAGGAAAGAAGATCCAAAGGGTTTTTTTACAACCCATTTCTATACATTGGCTTTAACCTAGAAATCATAAAATTCAAATCTGTAAGGTTTTTCGACTGGCTTTATGTTATTGGCTCGTAACTTTGCTCTGAACTTGATTAATTCGATGAGTAGACTTTTGGGTTTTGACTTGAACTTTAACTATTCTCGGTCTTCTTTGCCTTCTTTATACATATATCATATATATATTATATAGTCCCCCAAGTGTTTGAGCTTTGAAGTATGAAATCTCGAGCACTTGATTATTCTTTCCATGCGGTCCTTTTCCTAAAAAGGAAAAACAAACAGGACTCGGAGGTACGATATTAGATGAAGACTGCTTAACCCCTTTAAATTTTTATTAGAATAGTTGTAACCCTAGACCGAGAATTATGTTCTTTTCCGCGTGTCTTGTAGGTCATAATTCATCATTTAGTACGGGCTAGCTTTTTTCCTATCATCTAAAATCGTTGGTAAGATTTAAATAATTCAAAAATAAAAATAATTAATAGGGATACCTGCCTATGGGTATTTATTTTCCTTAGAAATAATCTCTCTTCAAAAGAACAACATTCCAATTTGATGGTAGAATCTTGCCATCCAATGTTTCAAGCTGATATGCTCCTTTTTCCTGCGATTCCATGAATCTTATAAATTCCTTCCCAAGTTGGACATAACTTTCCTAAATTAGCTTCCCTCATGGATTGGAAAAGTTTCTTAAGTACGAAATCCCCAATATTAAAGTATCTGAGACGAACTTTCCAGTTGTCGTATCGTTCAATAACTTATTTTTGTGCTGCTATCCTTATTAACGCAGCTTCCCTATTTTCTTCAAGTAAATCCAGGTTTACTCGCATTTCTTCTTCATTTGACTCTTCAGTTGCTTGTGTATATATCGTGCTTGGCTCTCTTATCTCAACTGGGATTAATGTTTCAGCTCTGTATACAAGAGAGAATAGTTTTTCCCCGATACTTATTTTGGCGGTTGTTTGATAAGCCCACAAGACTCCAGGCAACACCTCTGGCGAATTGCCTTTAGATTACTCCAACCTTTTCTTCAAATTGTTGATAATGACTTTATTCGTTGATTCAGCGTGTCCATTACCTACAGGATGGTAAGGAGTTGAAATAATCCTTTTAATTTGCCAACTGTGAAAAATTCTATGATTTATGTGCCTATAAATTGTGGGCCGTTATCACATACAATTTCCTTTGATACGCAAAATAGGCATATGATGTTTCGTCAAATGAAATCTCTGACCTTTTCTTGTACATGTTTAAGAGTTGTTGCTTCTACCCATTTAGTAAAATAATCAGAGAGTACCAATAAAGACCTTACCTTGCCCTTGGCTTGCGGTAATGGACCTACGATATCCATCCCCCACTTCACAAAAGGCCACAATGCAATGACCGGATGTAATAATTCAGCGGGTCTATGCATGTTGTTACCGTATCTTTGGCACTTGTCACATTTAGCCACAAAATTTTCCGCGTCTTCTTCCATTTTAGGCCAATAATAACTAGTTCTAATCATGGTTTTTACTAAGGATCTTCCTCCTACGTGATTTCCACAATGTCCCTCGTGTATTTCTCTCATCACATATTCTGTTTGAGAAGGTCGGAGACATCTTGCTAGAGGACCACCAAACATTTTACGATAAATATTGCCTTGCTTTAAACAGTATCAAGCAGCTTTTTTGCGAAATGCTTGAGGCTTTTTCTTATCTTCAAGTAATATTTCATACTGTAAAAAAGTGACTAACTCATTCCTCCAATCCTAAGTTAAATTATAATTTATCTCATTTTTATCTTGATCAAGTACAGAATGAAATAAATGAATTATAGAAGCATTATCGTATTTATTACTTCTGCAGCAGATGCAAGATTAGCTAGGGCGTCTGCCTCGACATTCTCTTCTCTTGGTGTCTACACGACCTTCCATGTTTGGAATTGCCTAACCAGATCACGTGCCTTTTCCAAGTATTGTTGCATTCTTGTCTCCCTGGCTGTGTAAGTCCCCAGCATTTGGTTAACTACGAGCTGTGAATCATTTTTTATTACGATTTGTTCTATGTCGAATTCATGTGCCAGTTCTAAACCTGTAATCATAACTTCATATTCTTCCTCATTGTTAGTAATAGGGTGACATTTTATAGCTTGTCATATGGTTTCTCCCGTATGTGGTACCAAAACAATACCAAGACCTGCCACTTTTATATTTGAAGAACCATCAGTAAATAAAGTCCAAGTTCCTGGATTAGACACATTGAATACCTATAGTTCTTTTTATGCTTCTAGTTGCATCCCTTAGCTAAAATCTGCCACAAAATATGCTAACACTTGTGACTTTATTGCAATTCTAGGTTGACACGTTATGTCATACTCACTTAGTTCTATGCCCACTTGGGTAATCCACCTGATAACTCTTGTTTATACAGTATATTACGTAGGGGTAAGCAGTTACTATAGAGATAGGATGGCATTGAAAATAAGGTCTTAATTTCCTAGATACCATGATTAATGCAAGTGCTAGTTTCTCTAGATGAGGGTATCGAGTCTCAGCATCTAATAATGACTTGCTAACATAATAAATTGGAGATTGTTTACCTTGGTCTTCTCAAACTAAAACAGCACTTACCGCTACTTCTAAAACAGCGAGGTAGATGAGTAATTTCTCCCCTTCTTTTGGCTTTGCGATAAATGGTGGATTTGATAAGTACTTCCAAATTTTTAAACACTTGCTGACATTCCTCAAACCATTCGAACTGATCATGTTTTTTCAAAGCTAAAAAGAACCTGAAGCATTTTTCTGAGGATTTAAAAATGAATCTTCCCAAGGCTGTTATTCTTCTCGCCAGTCTCTGCACTTCTTTTTTACTTGTAAGTGTATCAGTAATTACCTCAATAGCTTTAATCTGCGTGGGATTTACATCAATGCCATGGTTAGAAACAAGAAATCCCAAGAACTTACCTGATGATATTCCAAATGCACATTTTTCGGGGTTTAGCTTCATGTTAAATTTGCGTAGAATCTAAAATGTTTCAGACAAGTATTGGATGTGATCCCCTGCTTGTTGTGACTTGAACAGTCTATCATCTATGTAAACTTCCATGATTTTCCCTAAATGTTCTTGAAACTTTTTAGCCACCAACTCTGATATGTGGCTCTTGTGTTCTTGAGACCAAATGGTATCACTTTATAACAGTAAGTCCCCCTATCTGTTATAAATAATGTTTTTTCCTCATCTATGGGATCCATTTTGATTTGATTATACCCTGAATATGCATCTAAAAAAACTTAACAATCCGTGTCCTGCAGTGGCATCAATTAGTTGATGTATATGTAGTAATGGAAAAGAATCTTTAGGACAAGCTTTTTTTAGGTTAGTATAATCTACACAAACTCACCAGTTACCATTCTTTTTAGGTACCACTACTGTTCACCAGTTACCATTCTTTTTAGGTACCACTACTGTATTAGCTAACCAATTTGTATATTTTACCTCGTGGATGGACCCAATTTTTAAAAGCTTCTATACCTCATCTTGAATCACGTGATTTTTTAAAGATCCTTGCTTTCTTTTCTTTTGTTTGACAGGTGGATATGATGGATCTTAATTTAACTTGTGGGTCATCACTTCCGGAGGTATCTGTATCATATCAGAATGGGACAAGGCAAAACAATACACGTTAGTTTTCAAAAATTCAATCAACTTACCTTTCATCTCCTGACTGAGGTTGGCCCCAAGGTAGGCTTTCCTTTCAGGCCAGAATGCGAATAATACTACGGCTTCCACCTCAATCATCATTTTGATGTTTTTATTTTTCTCTGGCTCTTGAATGGTATCAGGCCTCGAATCTAGATATGTTTTCCCGTGTTTAGTTGAGGTTTATGTTGCATTATCCTCAACTAAATTATGTAATTGTTATTTTTCTTTCGACTTTTGTGTTTGAATCAGCCATGGAATTGATGCTCCTAGATGCTTGTTAGTCACCACGGATTTGTCATATCCCCCATTGTAAAGGGAATTTAATAACTTGGTGCAGCGTAGATGGCACATCATCCATTTCGTGAATCCATGGTCTTCCGAGAATCATATTGTAAGCCATGTCTATTTCTACCACTTGAAATATTGTGTCTTTGACAACTCCTTCTGCGAACATGGTGAGTACTATCTCCCATTTTGTTACAATGCTCGAGTTGTCAAAACCAGATAAAGTGTGCACCTTGGATATCAACTTATCTTCAGCTTGTATTTCATTTACCACTCTTAATAGAATGATATTCACGAAGCTGCCTAGATCAATCAAAACTCGTTTCACATTAGTATCATGTACAAGTAAAGATATTACCAGTGCGTCATTGTGTGGGGTTAGTACGCTATTTGCATATGCATCATCAAACGTAACATTTTCTTCTTCCAAAACACGTCAAACTCGCTTCCCATATGTGATTATAATCTTTGAAACTTTGTTGGCTGCTGTTACGCCATTAATTTCTTCTCCCACACTGATCACATTAACTGTCTTTTTTGGTGAAGGTGGTTTTAGGGGCTCTTGTCTGTTTTTCAAATATGTCTGCTTTCCTTTATCACTAAATAATTCAGTTAGATATCCTTTTTTCAATAAATGTTCAACATCACCTTACAGCAATCTACAATCCGCCATTTTGTGACCGTGATCGTGGTGAAACTCGCACCAATGATCAGGAATTTTACCTGTTTGGATTTGATCTAATTTCTTTTGCCCAGCATACCTTGTCGCCCATGCTACTCAAAACATCCACCAATTCGGACATGCTTACATTAAACTATAGCCGCCGATCTTCACCTTAGAGCCTTTGTCATCACCACGCGTCTCTCGTGCATTTCGTTCTTTCCCCAAACCTTGATGATGAGCCTGATTCTCTATCTCTCAATATATGATTGTACCTTGAGTTATCCTATATTGAATGCGAGTCCCTTCATGTGGGTCCCATGTAGGGCTCGCACCTATTTTTACCGGACCATTTTTCAATATCAGCACACCTTGAACTTACCCTTTCCTCTTTTTGAGACTGAGTAATGGTATATTCTTCTATCCGTAGCTTCATGCTGTATCTGTTGTAAACATCATTCCATGTTGTTGCTAGAAATTCATGTAGACTTTCCTTAAGTCGTCTCATGGCTTCTGAACTCTTCTCATTTAGATTACTGGTAAAAGCCATAGTTGCCCAGTTATCATGTACGCGTGGCAACGTCTCCTTCATGCTGGAATCTGTCTACGAATTCTCTGAGCATCTCCGAATCTCCTTGCTTTATTTTGAAAATATCCTCTATTCTTTTTTCGACTTTTTGAGCTCCCAAGTGTGCTTTGATAAATGAATATGTAAGCTCAACAAAATAATTTATAGAATTTTCGGGTAAAAGAGAATACCACGTTAATGCTCCCTTAGTGAGTATTTCACCAAATTTTTTGACCAATATTGATTCAATTTCTTGTTTGGTCAAATCGTTGCCCTTTACTCCAATTGTGAATGCATTCACGTAGGCTCGTGGATCAGAGGTTCTATCATATTTTAGAATATCGGGCATCTTGTATTTATTCGGAATTGGTAGAGGATTAGCACTTGGCTTCCAAGGTTGTTGTGAATATTTATCCATATCTATTCCTTTGATTACAAGTGGTACTCCAGTTATTTATTCTATGCGGTCGCTTTGCTCCTTGAGCTGTTTGTGCAAGGTTAATACTAAATTTTGTAAATTAGAATTGACTATTTACCTGGTTCTCCATCACGAGACTCACCGGGAGTTTCACCACTGCCTGAATTAACGAGCCTAGAAAGAGGATTTTCCAAAGTATTATTATTTGGAGTTGGTGTTGGTGGCGCAACCGACAACTGGTTAGCGAAAGCCTCAAGAGCTTTGCTGACCTGTTGAGTGATTAACTATTGCAAAGCTTTGTTGATTGCCTCTTCATTTTCCTATTGATAATTTGCATTTGATTGAGATCCATCATGAGTTCCTTCTCGAGATTGTCGAGGAGAGTTTCGTGGGGAAGGGATCGGGGTTCGATCATCTTGCGGATTCTCCTGGAGTTGACTGTCTCTTTGATTGTTGTTACTAACATTTGACATGATTTATTTGACAAAAAGGTTAATTTAGGAAGGAGTAGATTATCAGATTCCCGGTAACGAAACCAATTTGTTTAACCAAAAATTGAGATTTCGGCCAAAGCTTATTTTAAAAGAACTCGGGTTACTAATAATCAAATAGAAATAGGAATAATTGAAGTAAGAAATAAGTAAATTGAAAGCAAAGCAAATCAGTATATTCCAATAGTACTTCGTCTCTTTACAAATATTCATTCCTCGCCTTTTATAGCTATTTCTCAAGGGTACGTTTTTCTCCTTTCATAATGGAGCTATTATTGATAATTAATGAGATTTAGTGTAACGTTATATTTGGCAATCATAACTAATTCAATACATATTCTATAACGTTTTTCGTAATTAATGCCTATTAATTACCAATTATATGTATCTATATCCCTTTTGCTATTCAGGTTCATTCTTCTTGATGCCTCTTCAAAATATCAAGAGGTTCGAGCATCTATCCTTTCTAGCTCTCCTAAACTTCTGCCCGTGCCTGCTAAACCCATGCCTCTTTAACCATTCTTTGTCAACTGTCATTTCTTTACCAGTCCATGTATCATGAAATGTCATCGCGTAATTAATTCGACATATTAATTTAATTTTTCCCAATACATTTACCCGATCGAACTGCAGCTAGGTGGTTACTCTACAATCAAACCGGTGCACTGATAGAAGTTCTGTTGCTATTATAATACTCCAATATGTTTGAGCGCTATATGAAAACCTTATGTTCACTCTAGACCCTGTGACTACTAAACTATGTCTTAATTCTGGACTACTCTATCATCACAGTGTATTTGTTCAGTAAAGCAATAGGATTAGGAGAAATGAGAAAGAGGAGATTCTACATAGAACACTTCATTGTTTTTCGCAAATCTTTCATCAGAAATAAAATAGAAACTGAAGTGAATAAAACTGAAAATCTACTAGATAACCTGTATTGTTAATGAAAATTCATACCATACTCTTATGACTTCTTGAGCTTGAGATGTTCTTGTTTCATTCAAGAACTCCCACCTAAGCTATTACGTAAGTGTTTAACCAAAAAATAGAATTTTAGTCAAAGCTAGAATTTAGAAAAACTCGGGTTACTGATGATCAAGAAAATGAATAGAAAGAAGTAATTCTGGATGGCAAGATGGTAATCAAAAGAAACAAATAAATCAATGTCTATTCCAATAGTATTTTGTGTCCTTACAACTGATCATATATCTCCTTTTTACATATACCTTTGGAAATATACGATTTTCTCAAATCATAATGAGACTATTATGTGTAATTAAAGGCATTGAATGCTACATTACATAAGCATTACATTCAAAACATATTCTCTAACGTATTCAGCATTTAATGCCCATTAAATGCCGTATCTGTACTCTTTTCTATTGTTAGATTCATTACTTTTGATTTCTAGATATAAATGACTTAAATAGGTACGGGCGCTAAGTTATTTGTCTGATTGCCCGTGCCTCTTCCTCTTTCTGTGCTCGTATCTGTTGTACCTCATGACTCTTGGCTAATTGCGATTCTTTGACCATTTGACAAATTCATGTGTCTTGACACGTCATCTTTATATATAAATATAATTTTTTCCAATACAGATAGTCCCCCCACTTTTTATTTATTCATCAGTTGAATATTTGGGAAGTGAATTTCATTAAAGGAGAATTTTTCTCATCATTAAGGCTCTAACAAAATTGACGCTTCAATTGTCACTTCCATTTAATGTGTTTCACACATGTCACCTTCTTATTGGTTCTACATTTTTGTAGCACTTTCTTAGGCTTTCTTTGCGGCTTCCCTATTCACGAAGTATCAGTTATCATTATTATGGTCCTTCTATTGTTGTAATTTTTCATTTTGCCGGTTGCCCATCAATATAAATATAAATTCTTTCCTTGTATTTTACCACATAAAGCGTATTGAACACTTCAATTCTTCACATCTCTATTCATTTCTTCTTTATTTCAATCTTCTTTGCCATGAATTCACCAAACCCTAACCCTAGGAGAACCCCTATTTTAGATAACTTCCCCAATGCTCTCATTAGGCATAGAAGAGGTGGCAGACTTCATAGCTTAGGGTCTGCTCGCAGTGGTATCACATCCACGCCTTCTTCTAGTTCTGGTCCCTCTTCTAGAACTAGAGATTCCCTTTCTCAAAGATCTTTTTCTAGGAACAAAGAACCTTCTGAGCCCTTATGTGAGCCTTTAGTTAGATACTCCCAACAGAACTATCTTTTCACCATGATAGGGAATTTCTTAGGAACCAGGTTGCCACTTTAGATCGTACCGATGCTTTCCCTAGTCAAATTACAAAAATTTTAGCTCCTATAGTTCGTAAAGACTGTCATTCGAGTAGTGATCTTCCCATTATCATTCCTAATCCAAATCAGAGGATCATTTCTTATATGATTGGATTCTCTTTTGTTTATACATACCATTTCACTATAGGGTTCAAACTAACCATTGACCCGGTCATTCTAGATTTTTGCCCTTTTTTCAATGTTTGTTTAGGTCAAATTGGTCCAATTGTATGGAGGACTGTCACCTGTTTGAGGCACCTTACCAACATGGCAGATGTTGGTTTTACTTTCCCCTACCTAATTCACCTCTACTCCCCTAGGCTTTTCCGCAATGGCGTTTTTACCCTAGCAGCCAGGAGCAAGAGGGTTTTAGTGAGCCCTAAAGATGACAAAGACCGTGGCTGGTATGCTCAGTTTGTTGATGCCCCCACTAATGGCTTAGTGGGTGAAGATAACGTTCCCTTCCCTGAGAAGTGGAATTTTACACGTAAGTATTATATCTTTCTCGTGCATTTTTCTTTCAAGCTTATTAATTTCTCTAATATCGCTTCTTTTCTTTTCTCAGCAACCGCGGGTGTTGTAGAGAATGTGCCCAACTTCTGTAGTTGGGTAGAAAAATTGTTGAAGACCGCTCCAATAGAGGGTAGGTCCTGGAAAAACCTTTCCAACCGTTACGGTTGGAAAGTAAAGACTCATGATAAGATCTTCTATCTTATCTTTCACGTATATAAATATTTTCCTTTATTGTTCTAAATTTCATCCTTCTTTTTATCAGGAATTGCTTTTTGAGGAGTCACTGCTGAAGCAGTTGCGGCCTCTCGTGACTCTTCGAGTACCCGTGTCTCTTTAGCCCGAGAAATAGTCTTGGGTTCTTCTTATGCAAAAAGAAAGGTTTCTGAAGAAGAAGACTCTGAAGAAGAGGATGAAGGTGGCTCCTGGTGACGAGACCACAAGCTAGAAGACGTATCATCTCTAATGATAAAGCTGAAGTCTCACCTCGTATACCTCTTACCGAGCCGGTTGATACCCCAGTTATTATTCCTGATGATGACGTCACTCTTTACGATACTCATGAGTCTATTGACCAGCTTTTTATCAGTGGTTTTGATAGAGGAAATTTAGGGCCTATTTTAGATGAACTTTCTTTATCTTCCTTTTCAACTCTCACGCCTGTGATTCTTTTCTTATATGCCTCAATTGTTTATGTTCCTCCCTCTAATGTTTTTACTCATTCCACCGCTCCTTCTTTGATAATTCCCCCACCTATCATTCACCATATAGAGGTGGGTTCTTCGAGTTGAATTACTGCTATGAGGAGTGTAACTATTGAAGTTCCTACTAATAGCAGCCTCTTGAGGAAGTCAAGTCAAGCTGACGTTTGGCTCGAGCCTTTAATTGGCCCAATGGAGAAGGCAAAACTGGAGAGCCATAGCAGCCTGACTTTAATGAACGACATAGTGCATTCCACTTTGAAGGTATTTTCTTTCTTTCTCTTCTTTACTTTGTAAAAATTTCTATCTCTTAGATCCTTATTTCCCTTCCTTTTTCCTTAGGCCAATCTTATTGGCATTGAGCTGATGAACAGAATCTCCCTCTTGGAGAAGGTAGCACGTGATTCGGAGAAGGCTGCTCGTGATTCTTAGTTGGAAGCAAACAATTGGAAGGAACAATTTGACAGTGCTCAAATTAGCATGGATGATTTACAAGATAGCAGGAGTACCTTCGAACAGCAAGTGCGAGCATTAACTTCGGAGCTAGCGGTTATCAAGGCTTTCTCGAGCCAAGCTGAGAAAGAAAAAGAACGCCTTGAATGCTCCTTTTCAGAACAACTTCTAAGGCAAGCGAGGAGAACAGGGCATCGAAGGTTCTGTTGGATCAAAAAGAAGTTTACACTGGAGAACTTGTGCAAAACTTAACTCAAGCACAAGAAGACCTTCGAGTCTTTGTTGATAAGGTACGTGCTTTAGAGAGCTCTCATGCTTCCCTTCAAGCTTTTTGTAATTTTGCCTTGGCCGAAAATGAAGAGCTCAAGAATGAGGTTGTTGCTTGGGAAAAGGATTATAAAATCCTTGAAGAAAAATTTGATGTTGAGGTAAGTTGGGCTTTTTTGAATTCACGTCGTGATACCCTAATTGAAGCTGGTCAAGAAAACTTTGACCTCGAGTCAGAATTAGCTAAGATTAATGAAACCATTGAACAAGCTCAGCAAACACAGGACTTTCCTTCTCCCGTGAATAAAGCTCCCGTGGTTGAAGCTCATACGGGTGTGACATCTTCATCAAGCCCAATCGAACCTACTGTCATAAGCCAAGTTGAAACCATATTTGCTGATGCTCTTGCTCAAGTTAAGCATGTTGATGTGAATCATGATCAACCCGCAACCGTTGATGCTACTGTCCAAGTTGAGCCCGTTGTTGTTGATGCATATTCTTCAGTTCCCACATTTTCTTAGTGAAACATTTATCTTGAATTCCTTCTTTTTTGTAGGTACCAGTTTGGAAAGTTGTGTTAGAAACCCTTGGCTTCATTTGAGGTTTTTTTTTTTAGAAAATTGTAATCAAACCCTTAGCTTCATTTGAGGGTTGGTTTTTGGAACGCAAGTCCCCAAGTCTTTTTGGGGGTAATTTGTATAAATAATTTTGTAGTTTTATGACTAAGTTCGTACTTAGTCTTAAGTATTTACAAAGTTTTTTATGTTATTATCTTAGACTTTTGTTTATTCTATTCTAGCCTTTATTCTTAAGGACTTATAGAATAGTTTGAATTTTTGTTCTTTGAAAAATGCTTCTGTTAATCTCATGACTAAATAATTCAAACATGAGTTTTTTAAAAGAGGGCCCTTTTATATTTCGACACTTAATGAAGAAGACGTCTCAACTTCATAATGGTGTTATCATACGATAAAAGAAATAGGAACACACATGTTTCTTTGAAATAACTTTGACAAGTTTTTATTTTTAAACCTTGACAAGTTTTGAATAATATCTTGCATGTATTTGAATTACATCTATAACTTTCTCGTAAATATTTTTCCTTGTAACAGATTTTTAGGAAAAAAATAATAAACACAAGGTTTTTCTTTATAACCCATTTCAGAACAAAAATAAATGCAAGATTTTTCTTTATAACCTACTTTTGTACATAGCTTTTACCCTAACTACAGTAAGATTTTCTTTAGCCTTGGCTCGTGACTTTGTGTGACTTTTACTCTGCACTTGACTTTTTCAGGCTTGATTTTTCTTCAATCTTCTCTGCCTTCTTTATACATACTCGTGTATATTATGTAGTCCCCCAAGTGTTTGAGTGTTCAAGTATTAAGCCTCGAGCACTTGATAGTTTCTCTCATTTGGTCCTTTTCCTGAAAAGGAAAAAGATACGGGACTCGGAGGTACGATTATAGATGAAGACTGCTTAACCCGTTTGAATTTCTATTAGAATAATTGTAACTCTAGGCCAGGAATTTTAGGTTATTCCGTGTTCTTTACATGTTGTGACTCATCATTTAGTACGGGCGAGCTATTTGCCTATCATCTAAAATTGTTAGTAAAATTTTAACAATTCAAAAAATTAAATGCAAAATAGTGATACCTAACCGTGGGTATTCCTTAGAAGTAATATCTCTTCAAATTAACTGCATTCCAATGTGAAGGTGGTATTTTGCGATGCATTGTCTCCAATTCATATGCTCCCTTTCCTGCAATATCTCGAACTTTATAGGGTCCTTCCCATGTTGGACTTAATTTACCCGCGTTGGCTTCCTTTGTAGACTGAAAAAACTTTTTAAGCATGAAGTCCCCAACTTTGAAGAATCCGAGGCGTGCTTTCCTATTGTAATATCGTTCTATCACTTGTTTTTGTGCTGCCATTCTTATTAATGCAGCTTCTCTCCTACCTTCCAGTAAATCTAGATTGACCCGCATCTCCTCATCATTAGATTCTTGTGTCGCTTGTATGAACTGTGTGCTTGGTTCTCCTATCTCAACTAAAATCAAAGCCTCAGCTCCGTAAACCAATAAAAAGGGTGTTTCTCCTGTGCTCGTTTTTGCAATTGTGCGATATGTCCATAAAACTCCGGGTAACACTTCAGGCCAGTTACCTTTTGATTCTTCTAATCGCTTCTTTAACTTATTGATAATAACCTTATTTGTTGATTCTTCTTGCCCATTACCCACCGGATGATAAGGTGTAGATGTAATCTTTTTAATTTGCCAACTCTAAAAAAACTCTGCGATTTGAGCTCCAATAAATTGAGGTCCATTATCACATACGATTTCCTTTGAGACACCGAATCGGCATATGATATTTCGCCAAATGAAATCTCTGACTTCCTTTTCTCGCACCTGTTTAAATGCTCATGCCTCCACCCATTTAGTGAAATACTCAGTAAATACGAGCAGAAACTTTACCTGTCCTTTTGCTTGCGGTAATGGTCCTACTATATCCATTCCCCATTTCATAAATAGCCATGGTGCAGTGATCGGATGTAATAACTCTGCAGGTCTATGCATATTGTTACCGTACCTCTAGCATTTATCACATTTAGCCACGAAACTTTCTGCTTCTTCTTCTATTTTAGGCCAATAGTAACCTGCCTTAATTAAGGTTTTTACCAATGACCTTCCTCATGCATGATTCCCGCAATGCTCCTCTTGTATTTCTCTCATTACATACTCCGTTTGTGAAGGTCCTAGGCATCTTGCTAAGGGACAACCGAACATTTTACGATATAAATTACCTTGCTTTAAATAGTATCGGGCAACCTTTTTTGTAGCGCATAGCCTTTTTTCTTATCATTAGGGACGGTACAATACTGCAAAAAAGCAACAATCTCATTCCTCCAATCCCAAGTTACATTATTAAAATTTACCTTATTCTTATCAGGTTCGAGAACTGAATGAAATAAATATATAACTGAGGCATTTGCATCACTTGCTACATCAGCTGCAGATGCGAGGTTAGCTAGGGCGTCTGCTTCAATATTTTCATCCCTTGGTATTTGTATAACTTTCCAGGTTTGAAATTGCTTTATCAATTCCCATACCTTCTCTAAGTACTGTTGCATCCTTGCTTCCCTAGCTGTATAAGTCCCCATCATTTGATTGACCATGTAATTGTGAATCACTCTTGATTATAATCAGATTTATGCCAAGTTCTCGTGCCAATTCTAAACCTGCAATCAGAGCCTCATACTCCGCTTCATTGTTAGTTATGGAATGACATTTAATAGCTTGTCTAATGGTTTCACCCGTAGGTGGTACCAAGACAACCCCTAAACCTGCACTTTTTACGTTAGATGAGCCATCAGTGAATAAAGTCCAAATTCCTGGGTTAGCACCATTTAAAACTTGCAGTTCTTTTTTTGCTTCTAATTGCATCCCCTGGCTAAATCAACCACGAAATCGGATAATACCTGTGATTTTATAGCAGTTGTAGGTCGGTATGTGATTTTATATTCACTTAACTATATAGCCCACTTGGCATACCTGCCTAATAACTCATGCTTGTGTTATATTACCCAAAGGGTATGCAGTTACTACAGCAATAGGATGACACTGAAAGTAAGGTCTTAACTTCCTAGATGCCATGATTAATGCAAGTACAAGTTTTTCTAACTGAGGATACTGCGTCTCCGCATCTAACAAAGATTTTCTAACATAATAAATTGGGGATTGTTTACCTTGTTCTTCTCTGACCAAAACAGCACTTACTGCTACTTCTGAAACAACAAGATAAATGAGTAGTCTCTCCCCGGCCTTTGGTTTCGCTAGCAAAGGTGGATTTTATAAGTATGCTTTCAAATTCCTGAGTGCCTATTGACACTTTTTGTTCCATTCAAAATGATCCTGCTTTTCAAGAGCTGAGAAGAATTTAAAACACTTCTCTGATGATTTAGAAATGAATCTTCCCAAGGCTGCAATTCTCCCTGTTAATCTTTGAACTTCTTTCTTGTTCGAAAGCATATCAGGGATTTCTACAACGGCTTTAATCTGTGCAGGATTCACTTCAATACCACGGTTAGAAACAAGAAAACCTAAGAATTTACCTGATGCAGCACCAAATGCATATTTTTCAGGATTTAACTTCATATTAAATTTCTGCAAAATTTTAAATATTTCAGTCAAATGCGATATATGATCTCCAGAATGTTGAGTTTTAACAAGCATATCATCTATATAGACCTCCATGGTTTTTTCCAAATGCTCTTGGAACATTTTAGTTACCAGTCTCTGATATGTTGCACCTGCATTTTTTAGACCAAAGGGCATTACTTTATCACAGTAAGTTCTCATGTCTGTTATAAATGAAGTTTTCTTCTCATTTGTTGGATCCATCTTGATTTGATTGTAACCTAAATATGCATCTAAAAAACTTAACAATACATGCCCTGCAGTAGCATCAATTAATTGATCTATACGAGGTAATGAAAAAGAGTCTTTAGCACAAGTTTTGTTAAGATCTGTGTAATCTACACAAACCTGCCACTTACCGTTCTTCTTTGGAACTACAACAGTGTTAGCTAACCAATTAGGATACTTTACCTCACGAATAGAACCAATTTTTAACAATTTTTACACCTCATCCTGGATCACCTGATTTTTGAAAGCGTCTTGCTTTCTTTTCTTTTGTTTGACAGGTGGATGATAGGGGTCCTCATTTAACTTGTGAGTCATTACCTCTGGCGGTATACCTGTCATATCAGAATGAGACCAAGCAAAACAATCTGTGTTAGCTTTTAAAAATTCAATCAACTTATGCTTCATATCCGGGCTGAGATTGTCTCCTATATACACTTTTCTCTCCGGCCAGTGTATAAACAAAACCACAGCCTCCAGCTCTTCTATCGTTGTTTTGATGTTTTCATTTTCTTCTGGATCTTGAATGGAATCATGCCTTGAATCCACATCTACTTGCCCTTGTTCAGTTGAGGTTTGTGTTGTGACATCCTCAACTGTCTTATGCGATTGCTATTTATCTTCACTTGTCGTGCTTGTATCTGTAACAGAGTTGATAGCCGTGGATGTATGTTGATCTCTACGAACTTGACAGATTCCCCATGGCGATGGAAATTTAATAACTTGATGCAGGGTTGAAGCAAAAACATCCATTTCGTGGATCCATGATCTCCGAAGAATCATATTGTAAGCCATCTCCATGTCTACTACTTGGAATTTTGTATCTTTGACGATTCCTTCAACGAATTTGGTGAGCATTACCTCTCCTTTCGTGATGACGCTGAAATTATCAAACCCAGATAGAGTATGCGCCTTTGGTATTACTTTATCTTCAGCTTGCATCTCACATAATACTCTTAATAGAATAATGTTGACGGAACTGCCTGGATCATTAAAACTCGTTTCACATTAGTGTCGTATACAATTAAAGATATTACCAGTGCATCGTTATGAGGGGTTAACACGCCATCTGCATCTGCATCATTGAATGTAATATTGTCTTCCTCTAAAACATGCCACACCTGTTTCCCTTGGGTAATTGTTACTTTGGAAATTTTGTTAGTTGTAGTGTATGATACGCCATTAATATCTCCACCCCCACTTATAACGTTGAAAAGTTCTTTTAGGAGAAGGTGGTTTTAGAGGCTCCTACATGTTCTTCATGTATGCATGTTTACCTTTCTCGCTGAATAACTCGGTGAGATATCCTTGTTTTAATAAATGATCTATTTCACCCTGCAAAAACATGCAATCTATTGTTTTATGCCCGTGGTCATTATGAAACTCGCACCAATGATTAGGATTGTGCCTATTTGGATTCGATTTCATCTCTTTTGGCCATCAAACCTTATCTCCCATGCTTCTCAAAATAGCTACGAGCTCGAAGGCACTGACATTGAAGTTGTAACTACTGAACCTCGCTTTTAAATTTCGATCATCATCTCGTGTCTCATAGTTGTTTTGCTCGTTCCTAAATATTTATGAAGAACCTGGTTCTTTGTTTCTAGATTTATGATCGAACCTTAGGTGATCTTGCTTTGATCGTGAGTCCTTTTTCGCAGGTCCCATGTAAGGCTCGTACCTACTTTTATCGGATCTTTTTCGGTTTCTGCACGCCTCGAACTTACCTTTTCTTCTTTTGAAATTGTGGAACGGTATCTTCCTCAATCCTCAGCTTCGTGCTATACCTGTTATAAATATCATTCCACGTTGTAGCGGGGAATTCTCGAAGGCTTTCCTTGAGTTTCCTCGTAGCTTCCGAGCTCTTTTCATTAAAATTACTTGTAAAAGCTATAGCTGCCCAGTTGTCAGGTATACGCGACAATGTCATTCTTTCACATTGAAATCTGTCCACGAATTCTCTAAGCAGTTCTGAGTCCCCTTGCTTGATTTTGAAAATATCCTCCATTCTTTTCTCAACTTTTTGAGTTCCCGAGTGTGCTTTGATGAAAGAATCTGCAAGCTCAGTAAAAGAATTTATAGAATTTTCGGGTAAAAGAGAATACCATGTTAGTTCTCCTTTGGTGAGTGTTTTACCAAATATTTTGACTAATACTGATTCAATCTCCTTCTTAGTCAAATCATTGCATTTTACGCCCGTTGTGAATGCAGTCACGTGGTCTCGTGAGTCTGTTGTTCCATCATATTTTGGAATATCAGGCATTTTGAACTTTTTTGGAATTGAAAGTGGAGCAGCACTTTGCTTCCAGGGTTGTTGCGAATATCTATCCATATCTACCCTTTTGATTATGGATGGCACCCCGGGTATCTGCTCTATGCATTCACTTTGTTCCTTGAGTTGTTTCTGCAAGGTTAGTACTAAATTTTGTAAATCGAAATTAAATACATTACCTGGTTCTCTCTCCTATGATTCGCTGGGAGTTCCTCCGCCGCCTGAGTTAACAAGCCAAGAACGAGGGTTTTCTAAGTGTTGTTATTTAGAGAAGGTGTGAGTGTTGCAACAAGTAACTGAGTAACAAGTGCCTCAACGACTTTATTGACCTGAGGAGCAATTAATTTTTGCAAAACCTCATCAACAGCTTCAACATTTTCAAATTGAGCATGCTCGTTTATTTGAGACCCATCAGGAGTACCCTCACGAGAGTGTCGTGGTGAGTCGCGTGGATTAGGAACTTGAGCGTTAATATTTTGTGGATCTCCCTGATTTTGTTGATTCATTTGGTTTCCTTGAATGTTATCATTGTTGTTCGACATAGTTGATGCAACAAGAAAAGTTAAGTGAAGAGAAAATAGATTATCAGATTCCCGGTAATGGAACTAATTTGTTTAACCAAAAAATTAATTTTTAGTCAAAGCTAGAATTTAGAAGAACTCAGGTTACTGATAATCAAGAAAATGAATAAAAAGAAGTAATTCTGGATGGCAAGATGGTAATCAAGAAAAACAAGTAAATCAATGTCTATTCCAATAGTATTCCGTGTCCTTACAACTAATCATATATCTCCTTTTTATTGATACCTTTGGAAATACACATTTTGTTTGAATCATAATGAGGCTATTATGTGTAATTAAAGGCATTGAATGTTACATTATACAATCATTACATTCAAAACATATTCTCTAACGTATTCAGCATTTAATGCTCATTAAATGTCGTATCTGTACTTTTTTCTATTGTCAGATTCATTTCTTTTGATTCCCGGATATAAATGACTTAAATAGGTACAGGCGCCGAGTTATTTATCTGATTGCCCGTGCATCTTCCTCTTTCTTTGCTCGTATCTGTTGCACCTCATAACTCTTGGCTAATTGCGTTTCTTTGACCATTTGACCAATTCACGTGTCTTGACACGCCATCTTTATATATAAATATAATTTTTCCGAATACACTAAGTATGAACATGTGCTGACATTTTACGAACCATAATTACATTATTATTTAGAAGGGAAAAAAAGGACAGTGTATAAGCATTAACATGAGACATACCAATTAGCTAGACAAGCATTGTTTTCCTATACTCTTCAGTTCCACACTCCAACCACAAAAGAAATCCATAGATAAGTCTGTCAAGCCGCCAAAAAAAAAAGGACACATGGAGTAATATTGCACTAAAGGCAGGGGCGAATCTAGGTAGAGGGTTGGGGTGATACACCACCCGTCACTCGGGTAAAATTTTATGTGTATTTATATATCTGTTGATATTTTACAAAGAAACTATATATTAAAAGGACGGCACCTAGAGTAATATGTTTGCTCTAGGTGCCATGGTTCAAAGCGCAGGGTCAAATCCCAGCCTTTCCCTTTTATTTCTTTTTTTTTTCTTTCTTTTTTTCTTAATTTCTTATATTTCTTTCGTCTTTTGATTTTCTCTCTTAGTACAATCATTTTATATTTATTCAATAATATATTTGCTTCTCTTTTCTTTGCGAAGATATTCAATATTTTTTTTGAATGTGATTTTTTATTACTCTTTTTATCCATTTAATTTTATTGTTTTCATGATTTTTAAAATCTTTTAAAATGATGGCATCAATAGACATATAATGGATGTATTTGCTAAATTAAAATTTTTATTTCAATTTCATGCATCTAATCACATCATTCATAAAGCTAGAAAATTAGATCGAGTTGAACAAAATTTATTTGGTTTGATAGTCATATATTTATTTATGCATCAAAAATCTTGTAAATCGAACCAAATTAATTCAAAACAGAACAAACCGAATCGAATTAGTTCAAAATAGATCAAACCACCCCGAATTCAATCTCATTCACCAATGGTAAGTTTGCATTAGAAAGTGGTACTCGTAACCATCAAATCATGTATGCGCCTCTGGCTAAGGGTATGGCTTAATAGTTAATGAAGTGGGTTAAGAAATATGAATCATCAAGTTCAAATCTCGTTAGGAAAAAATACTAGGTGATTTCTTTCCATCTGTCCAAACTTTGATGTGCTTGTAGGAGGTAGCATAAATATCATGTAAAATTCATCGAGGCGGGGGAAAGCTAACCCAAACACCACTATTATTAAAAAACATGGAGCAGTATTTATCTTTCCCACTAAAAATACTCAGCAAAATATTTTCGCTTTCTAACCCACTTGACAACGTGTACTTACCCATAGTCTTTTAAGGAGCAGCCATACTTGTAGATATATTTATTATATTGTAAATTAGTTTTTGTCTATAAGATTTAACTAATTAAATGCTTAACATAGATGAATTTGATATTTTGTTATTAACATAATGACATACCTATAAGAATGAAGTGCTTTTAATAAGATTTCCATTTTCTACCACCTAACTCTTGATTGTGTTCGATTTCAATTAAGAACTTAACAAATTAAGTTTTGTTGTTCTTTATATTTGAGTCTATTTAAAGAAGTGAAAATCCAATAATTTCTCTAACAAAGTCACCCACCAACGACTAACGAGGCCAAGGACAATATGCATTCCTCTTCAATCAAATATCAATTGCCAATTTTAGTTTTCATGTTTTTCTTATCATCATTCTCTTTTTATGCAAGGGCAAATAACTTCAATGTAGACATCATTAGCGAGTTAATCGATCCATTATGGGTGGATTGTGTAATGAACGGTAATATTACCGAAGGAAGAGTTGGACTTAGACAATCGAGCGTTCACAGATATCTTGTTGAAATTGCCACAGGTCAATTAGAACCAACACTTTTATGTAACATGACTGCTGGCCCTAGATATGGAACTTTCCTTCTTTTTAAATTTTATAGAGATGCACCTAGGTGTGATATTCATAAGAAAAGGTGCACTTGGAATTTAATGCAAGATGGTTTATATCTCTTCTTTGACTGGCAACAGAATCTAATTTTCAATTGGTCAATGTCATCACCTGTATCATCCAATTTAGATGTCAAGTCTTTGCCTCATAGGGGCACCTAAATGAGTTGGGGTTCCCTGTGCTTTTGTTGCATTACAGTTTTAGTTTTTTTATATTAATAAAATTTTGTTATCAAATATGATCTGTGTAATATCACACCATTCTTGTGTTTTTTTTCTTTTTTGAAAAGAAAAAAAATAACTTATAAGAAGTCTAATTATCACAGGCAAATGCGAAGTATGCACCAACTGTTGCAGTCTTACGGCCTGTAATTTGGTTTTGAACTTTATATATAATTGAACAAATACAAAATTTATATCTTAATTGTTGGTTTACACCGATTGCCACAACGAAAAGATTACTTTCACTACTGTAAAAAGGAAAAACCCACCAATATTGTTCAGTAATGGGTAAAAATCGATCGAAAATCAACCAATTCGTGGTCATAGCTAATTGTGTGATCGGTAAAGCCAAGACCGTTGGTGCATTTTAGTTTAAGACTTTATTTTATTTTATTTATACTGTTTAATTGCATTTTCGCGCAAAAAATAAACTATCGATTCGGTTGGTTCCATAAAAAAAATTATCGACTGAAATTGGTTGGTTTTTTAAAATGACTGATCGAAATAACCGATTGATTTCGCTCGGTTTTTTTAATATTGATTTTAATTTATTTTAAATGAAAAACCTATTAAATTGATCGATTTCTTAAAAAATAAATTTTGCAGAATGCAAAAATAATTTCCTTCATTTTTGCGACGAAAAAATCGATCGAAGTTAATCGGTCTCATAGATGAAAAATAAAATATTTTGATAGACCGACCGAAATTAGTGATTTTTCGGACGGTTTTTCAATCGATCGAAATCTGTTTATCGGCTGCAGTTAATTTTGGCCTAATTTTTAGTAGTGGTTGAGTCATTACAAGTATCTTCCACCCAAGTTTTAAGGAGAACAGTTTTTTTTGTTAGGAGTGGTTTACACTTTACTGTGACAAGGACAAAAAGGAATTCTACATAAACAAGATAATTCTTGTTTAAGTGACAAAGAAGAATGTCTTTTATTTTATTGGCAGAATACATAACTAGACTCTTAAACTTAGTTTTTTTTATCACTTGAATACTTAAATATAGAGTTGTTCCTATTAGGCCCTTCAACTAAGCCATATTTGTACTAATTAGACACTTTGTAGTGACATAATTGAGTGCGTGGGAAAAGACGCGTGAAAATGAGAAAAAGGTTATGGATTATTTTTTTATTATTATTATTATTATTATTATTATTATTATTATTATTATTATTATTATCATTATTATTATTATTATTATTATCATCGTCATCATTATTATTATTATAATATTATGACATTCTAATATATTATTCCAATTAAAGCCAACTTTTACTTATATTCTATTTCTCTTCTTCTTCTTGTGAACCCATCATTTTTTCTCTTATTTTTTTTAAAAGAAAGTATAGTGTGTGAACGCTACTTTGTTAAAACAAAAAATCAGAAACAAAAAACTGTTAGAAAAATAAAAGAAACTTGAAAAGCAGTAAAGATTAAGAACTATTCCGAGTCCACAATTTGCTTGTGCGTCCTTAAGGAATTTTAACCCCCTCACACGTTGCCAAGGTAATGGATTAAATCCTCCCAAGATAAAACGGAATAAACCTTCCTGCAACAGTGGCAATACAAACTGCAGGATACCAACGAACTTAAAGAATGGAGCAAAATCACACTTACGAATTTGAGAGAGAGAGAGGGACTGCGAATTAGAATGCAGTATTTTCAGAAAGAAAGAAGTTCTGTAGTGTTTTTAATGTGTTAAAAAATAAAGTCATGCCTCTGAATTTATAGGAAATTTATTGGAAGAGGTGTGATGTCTGTTCTGGAAAAGGTGCATGTTCAGAAATTTTGCCGCCTCCCGCGGTCCTACCACGGTTACGCACGGACCGCGACCAAAGTGGCTCTCTGAACCTGTAGAAGGGGCCTGGCGCGGTCCTACCGCGGTTACGGTAGGACCGCGGCCAAACTATATTTCTGAATCTTCAGTAGTGATCTGGCATTTAATTAATTATTAAATAATTAATTAAATAAATTTTATTCAAAAAATAATCTTATTGATCATTTGAGAAATCCAAATCCAAATCCAAATCCAAATCCAAAGCCAGAGCGAAGCCGAGCCGAGCGAGCGACGACGACGACGACGCGAGGGTTCATTCTCTTCAACTCCTTTTAAGAGCTTTAAGAAGGGATTCTACATATATACACACATAAATATAGTTTTTCCTCACCAATGAGGGACAAAGTGCAAGACAAAAGCTCACTTCTTCAAATTTTTATTTTTTCCTCCATTTTCAATTCATACTTTTATACTTTAAAGCCTAATGGCTTTAAAGTCCAACAATCCCCCACATGAATGGGAATGGCTGTATCAAGAAAGATCATAGATGAAAGTTGTATTATTTGCAAGTAAGGATTAATTGCATCTGGATAAGTAGGTTTCCCCTTGAACTTTTCGTAGTGAACATATGTCGGATATACTCAGTCAATCGGTAGATTTGATATCTTTGAACCGTCGAACTTTAGTGTATACCTAGACAACCATATGTCACACAACCAACCTTTAACCGCCTTTTCGTTCTCATTTTTGTGTTCGTTTCAGCCGTGAACATCGTCTGGTCTCATAAATGCATAGAGAATTGGCCTTACAAAATTCTCATTGAAGCGGCTTCCACTTCACACTTACATAGGTGATTCCTAAACGTGTAATCCTTTAGATTGACACTATTTGATAACTACCACATCAAACTTAGGTAATCATTAAAGAACGTGTAAAGTTCTATCCTTGCTACTGAACATTGTCTTCATCACGAGAAGGGACCAAATATTTTACTTTAAAATGTTGAACCGGTCAATCACAACTTTA
>MU698907.1:133949-182609 GCA_026770625.1 Nicotiana glauca | reverse complement strand
GCCACATTATCCTTTGATCTTACATAATCAATAGTGATAATTCCACTAGAAAGTAGTTGTCTAACGGTGTTATGTCTTCGTCGTATATGACGAGACTTTCCGTTATACCTAACGCTCCCTGCCCATCCTATCGTAGCCTCGCTATCACAATGTATGCAAATAGGAGCCAAAGGTTTTGGCCAAAACGGAATGTCTTCTAAGAAATTTCGAAGTCATTCAGCTTCTTCACCAGCTTTATCCAAAGCTATAAACTCTGATTCCATTGTAGAGCGAGCGATGCACGTTTGTTTGGAAGACTTCCAAGATACTGCTCCTCCACCAACAATAAAAATATATCCACTTGTGGACTTTGTTTCTGTTGAGACGGTTATCCAATTTGCATCACTATATCCTTTGATAACTGCAGGATATTATTGTAGTGTAAAGCGTAGTCTTGTGTATATTCCGAATATTCCATAACTCATTTCATTGTCACCCAGTGATGTTTGTTAGGATTACTTGTGAATCGACTAAGTTTACTTATTTCACAAGCTATATCAGGCTGTGTACAGTTCATGATGTACATTAAGCTTCCCAACATACGAGCATACTCCAATTGAGACGTACTTTCACCTTTATTCTTTATACGATGATGATTTAAGTCAATTGGAGTTCTTGCACTTCTAAATTCCAAGTGTTTGAATTTTTTAAGTACCATTTTCACGTAATATGATTGAGACAAAGCTAGACCCTGAGGAGTCCTCTTGATTTTAATTCCTAGAATTACATCAGCAACTCCTAAGTTTTTCATATCAAACTTACTAGCAAGCATGCGCTTAGTAGCTTGAATGTCGGCAATGTCTTTGCTCATTATTAGCATATCATCAACATATAAGTAAACAATGACTGTACGATTTAGAACGTTCTTAATGTAAACATATTTATCACACTCATTAATCTTTCATAAAGGGACTTAACAAGTCGACACATCTTCTTTTTTTTTCCGGAACCACAAACCCTTCAGGTTGTTCCATGTAAATTTCTTCCTCTAAATCACCATTTAAGAAGGCTGTTTTTACATCCATTTGATGGATTTGAAGATCATACAAGGCGGCTAACGCTATTAGCATCCGAATGGATGTAATTCTTGTTACCGGTGAGTATGTGTCAAAATAGTCAAGACCTTCCCGCTGTCTAAATCCTTTGACAACAAGTCTTTCCTTGTATTTGTCAATAGTACCATCGTCTTTCATTTTTCTTCTTAAAAATCCATTTAGAACCCAATGTTTTGTTACCTGGAGGAAGGTCAACCAATTCCATGTATGGTTACTCAATATGGATTCTATTTCACTATTGACCGCTTCTTTCCAATAGTGTGCTTCTGAGGAAGATATTGCTTCCTTGAAGGTACGAGGTTCATTTTCTAACAGAAAAGTCAGAAAATCTGGACCGAATGAAGTAGAAGTCTGTTGACATTTAATTCTTCTCGGATTTTCCTCATTAGGCATACCATCCGTTATTTCCTCCCGAGATCGTTTTGACTTTTGGTAGGTCGCTTCACTTTTCTTTTTATACGGATAAATAGTTTTAAAGAATTCAGCATTATCTGATTCTATTATCGTATTAGCGTGAATCTCCGGATTTTCTGACTTATGAACCAAAAAATGATATGCCTTGCTATTGGTTACATATCCTTATTATTGCCGAGTTCCCACGTGACTTCTTTTCAGCATTTTTGTTGTCTTCTTCTATCCTCAAACGAACAATCAAGTCTTCTAGTGTTATTTCCTTCCGCTTGTGTTTAAGATAGTTCTTAAAATCCTTCCACAATGGAGGTAATTTCTTAACGAAAGCAGCGACTTGAAAGGCCTCATTTATGACCATACCTTCAATACCAAATTCATAATTAATAAAAAGATAAATCTTATTAATAAAATTATTGATTCGGGTCATACCTTCAGCAAGGAGGTCATGCACAATGACTTGTAATTCTTGGACTTGAGTTATGACCGACCTAGTATCAATCATCTTGAAATCCAAAAACCTAGCAGCCACGAACTTCTTAAGTCCGGCATCCTCAGTCTTGTACTTCTTCTCAAGCGCATTTCATAATGCTTTTGAACTTTTCATTACGCTATAGACATTGTACAAGTCATCTTCCAAACAACTCAAAATGTAGTTTTTCCACAAGAATATCAGAATGTTTCCATGCTTCAATTACAACAAGTCGTTCATCATCCGGAGTACTTTTTTCCAAGACCGGAGCATCCTCTTTGATGAAACGTTGCAAACTCAACGTAGTAAGATAGAAGAGCATCTTCATTTGCCAACGTTTGAAGTCAATACCGGAAAATTTTCCGGTTTTTTCTGTTGGTGCCATAGCATAAGCAGAAGTAGAACGGCTTGACGAGGCAGGAGCACTCGTAACAGTAGCACCCGTCCCCGCAATATTTTCATTAGTTTGGTTTTCATTCGTCATGTTTCTGTAGAGTTGGAAATAAAACAGAACTTTGTTAAATCAGTGAAGGTTTGATATTTTCAAACTGAATACTAAACCAAACAGACAACACGTAACAATGGTGAACTTTTTATATACTTCAAACCCGTACGTTTATTATTCCGGCAAAGTTTTTATATACTTTAAACCGGACAGAATAATTATTGGAGTAGAAAGCACCAAGGCTTTAGTCTTCAACGCAATATAAAAAATATTTTAGTATATAATTCAACACAGAAACGTTAGTATTTTAACATTCCTTAAGCTTGTGAACGCTACTGCGTTAAAACAAAAAATCAGAAAAAAAATTGTTAGAAAAATAAAAGAAACTTGAAAAGCAGTAAAGATTAAGAACTATTCCGAGTCCACAATTTGCTTGTGCGTCCTAAAGGAATTTTAACCTCCTCACACGTTGCGAAGGGAATGGATTAAATCCTCTCAGAATAAAACGGAATAAACTTTCCTGCAATAGTGGCAATAAAAACTGCAGGATACCAACGAATTTAAAGAACGGAGTAAAATCACACTTACGAATTTGAGAGAGAGAGAGACTGCGAATTAGAATGCAGTATTTTCAGAAAAAAGGAAGCTCTGTAGTGTTTTTATGTGTTAAAAAATAAAGACATGCCTCTGAATTTATAGGCAATTATTGAAAGAGGTGTGATGTCTGTTCTGAAAAAGGTGCCTATTCAGAAATTTCGCCGCCTGCCGCGGTCCTACCGCGGTTTCGCCAGGACCGCGGCCAAAGTAGCTCTCTGAACCTGTAGAAGGGGCCTGCCACGGTCCTACCGCGGTTACTCCAGGACTGCAGCCAAAGTGGCTCTCTGAACCTGTAGAAGTGTTCTGGCGCGGTCCTACCGCGGTTACGCTAGGACCGCGGCCAAACTATGTTTCTGAATCTTCAGCAGTGATCTGGCATTTAATTAATTATTAAATAATTAATTAAATAAATTTTGTCCAAAAAATAATCTTATCGATCATTTGACAAATCCAAATCCAAATCCAAATCCGAATCCGAAGCCGAAGCCGAAGCCGAAGCGCAAGCGCCGAAGCCGAAGCTGAGCCGAGCGAGCGACGACGACGGTGCAAGGGTTCATTCTCTTCAACTCCTTTTAAGAGCTTTAAGAAGTGATTCTATATATATATACACACAAATGTAGTTGACACCTCACCAATGAGGGACAAAGTGCAAGACAAAAGCTCATTTCTTCAAATTTGCACTTTTCCCTCCATTTTATTTCCCTCCATTTCCTATTCACACTTTTATACTTTAAAGCCCAATGACTTAAAAGTCTAACATAGTGTACATGAATTTGACTATTCTCATTTTGCATGCTTGTTCTCTTTGCACGGCACTTGTTAACTACTGGAATAAAACTTTACAAACTAGAATGAAGAAGTGGTTGATAGAAGTTACATTTTGACATTAGCAACTTTTAACAAAAATAATACTTTAGCAAAAGAGCAAAGCTGTCAAATACACAAATGCAGCTATTTCATAAGCAAAGAAGAAGCCTTAAAAGCTATCAAATACATCAGTGCAGCTAATTACATATCCAATAATTTTTATAAAAGTTTTCTCAAATGGTCTACAAAGTGTCTAATTGGCACATATGTGGTTTAGTTGAAGGGTCTGATAGGAACAACTCTATGTTTAAGTGTCCAAGTGACAAAAAAGACCAAGTTTAAGGGTCGGGTCCAGTTATGTATTTGGCCTATTTTATTCTACTTTTATTTTTATCTTGTTTAATTTTCATTTTCAGGGACGCTGACCCTCATAATTGATCGGATTATTTCCTTTATGTCCTGCTTAGATATGGTGGGTCAACTATTATTTCTATTATGTAACTTTCATACAAAATGATTAGATGGTATAACAAATCGTGACCTTTTGATTTAATTATAAAAAATGTACTTTGTGTTATGAAATTAATTATATTGTGGATGTTTATTTAATACTTCGTTGAAGATAATTTTCTTGAAGAAGATTATCCATTTAGTATTCCATTAAAGTTTATCTGAAAGCAGCTGATGCAGACAGGTTCCAAGCAACTCAATGAATGATTTGCAGCAGCTTTTTATAAAATAGGCAGGTTTCAAGCAGCTCATGCAGACAACTTACAAGTAGCTTAAAGCTTTGCAACTGCTTCCTGAAAAGCCTCACAATTGCTTCCTTTCTTCTATAAATTGAAGAATTTTGCGATTTATTATTTACATCAGTTTGAGGTTGATAAAGCAAAGAAAATCAAAGTCAACAATGGGGCTATTCTCCTATACTGCATCCGGTGGCGGATTCATACTAATCGGTGCTTCGGAATCTTTAATCTCCTCCTTCTCTGCCCTGAAAAATTCATCTTTCCACTTACCAATCGTTGACAGAGAAGCAGGCCCAAGATTCTGTCTTTTTCTTTTATTAATCACCTTTTGCTTCAATTGCAGTCATGGCAATAATGATGAATCTAAGAGATTGGTTCCACTTAATACATGGATTCTCCTTTCCAATTTCAAAATGGCTTACAACATGTTACGGCAGTGATATGTGGATATTACTTACGCCTGGAGTAGCCAAAGTTGTGTAAAGTAATTGAGCCTTTTGCTTATATTTGATTTTATATCTTTATCATCGCTTGCTTGGTTATATGTTACATATACAGTACCTATTTTTATATTTGTTTTTGTCCATATTATCTTAATAAAGGGTTACAAAATGGATAACATTGTTAGGTTCACTTAAATTCTAACAGAGTCTGTAAGAAATATATATCCACCGGTAGTGCCAATATTTCCTAAGTCTCGTTATGGCTTAATTTTATGGTTCGCTAGAAGTGGCATTGTTTCGTATATCTCATTGTAACTAAATTTTATTAACCACCGGAAGTGATATATGTCTATTACCACCAGAAGTGATAATTTAGGCATGTTATGGTTACAATTGAAGAGAAGTTACTGAAAAATTCTCCATATTACATACGTGCCTCGATTTCCTCCTGACGTAGCAAATATCTTTGGTTTGAAGCATCAATATGTGACGTGGTTAATGCACATTCAGATAATTATGTTCCATTCCCTGAATGATGATAAGTTTTTTAAAATATTAATTCATTTTCTTAAGTAAATGTGACAATATTAATAAAACTGGTAAATATGAACGTGCTCTTGATGTAAATATATTATAATTCACCTCTAGAAGAGATAATATGATTGAGAGAATATATACTCAATTTTTCATATTTTAAATTTGCTCTTGAAGAAGTAACACAATTGAAATTTTCTCTTAAAGTAGAAAAATATTATGAAACTGTGTCTTTCTGCGCTTCAACAAAATAATAAGCTATTTAAAGTTATTTTTGAAGCACATTTTCATTCCCTGGAGTGAATGAAGAAATACCACAACTCACCTCCTGAAGTGGTAGAATATCAAAGGATATAAATCTTATTTTTGTAGCATAAAGATCATTGTCGCTCGTACCCGTTATACGTAAAATATCTTGGAAAATTTTATTAAATATCATTCTAAGGCAAAAGTATTCTTGTATAATACTTTTTACTACAACTACATTGATATGTTATGGTTAATTATCGAGTTCCCTGAAGGAAATAACAACTCATGTATCTTTCCCTGAAGGATGTAATGACCATGTGGTTACCTATTTGATATAAATATTCAGATGTTAATGGCATTTCTCTCCGAAAGAGTATTTGTCACAAAGTTGGTGAAATACTGAAATTCTTAACTTTTTACATTTATAAATTTAGTATGGTCTTTCTATTGTTCATTTGTTTATGATTTTCTCTCATGATACCGAAGTGTCTAAGCAATATTTAGTAGTGCAAGATTTATCAAAAGCTCCTGAAGAGCTAACTGTTTGTCTAGAAGACACATGACACCAGTAGTGTCTGATAAATATAAGATTGTAGATAATAAATGAAGTCACTCGAAGAGCTTGTATATAAATATTGCATTGATATTATATGATTATGGTCAAAATATATGTTGTAGTAAACCCGAAGTTTATTTATACATATGGCTATCATATTAAGACTACAAATAATTGGAAGATTGAAAATCTCCATGTTTTCACAAGCATAGCAGGTAAAATAATATGTATATGAGAAGTTACCCTCCTTATTCTTTAATTTGTACTATATCATGTATCACTTATAGATGCATATATGAGATGGTTACATGTGTGATTATTGTCAACCTACAATTTGACATTTGAAAATGCTTTTCTCAATTAAGAGCATAATTTTCATATTATGAAATCAAGACAATTCATTTTGTTAATGTTGGTTTATATCCAAGCTGGTTTAGCATTGAATACCTCATATTAATGGCTAAAGCATTGCTTATAAGAACAAAGCTTCATGTGTTGGTCTAAGATTTTCTAAAATGCATATAGTAACACTTGTATGCATCAAACCAACAATATATGATAAGTCCTCCCCTCACAATTGGTTTAAAATCAGAAACTAAATATTTTTACTATCTTTTGATGCGTGGTATATGATTAATTTCTCTACCACAATACACAAATATATGTTTCCCAAAGAAAATTGGGGATATGTTAGTTTTTCTAACATTTGGGGAATGGAATAAACAGCTGAAAAATATGCAATGTGAATCGAATTATCACTAATATGATCCTCACTTACAAGATAATTCAAGTCAAATGCCAGAAAAATTTTGCTGATCCAAAATTCAATATCATATTATAGCTGCAATTGCTCCTATTAAAATTAAAGTCCCTGAAGGATAGAGTTTACTATATGCACGAAGCGTGGTAGACTAATCGGTTCCAAAAGTAAAAATTCTTGAAAAATGATAGGAGCTAATGATCATAATGAGGAGTAAATGAGCTCTAGAAGTGCCCACGACATAATATTTCATGAAGCTCCAGAAGAAGTTCGGGTACCTGAAAATAAAAAAAGTAATGAGATCTCAACAAGTTATGTCGCTTGCGAACCGATACAAAATGATCGTCGACGATATATTTGATACAATATAGTGCACAATATTGTAAAAGATTGTGAGGATCAGACCTGCAGTTCAGATACCTAAAGATGTCATGCCATTTAAATACAAGTCATAACCTATATGCCTCATTTGATTAAATTTCTATAAAAATCCCTGAAGGATTTAAAGTGCTTGAAGCATATAATTCAAAGTCATACTCGATCAAATTACAAAGATATTTGTACGATTGAAAGCCATCTGGGCGCGTGTGGTATAATCGCTTCAGTGAATATTTGCTGAAAGAAGATTACATAAAAGATGTTATTTGTCCATATATTTTTATAAAAAAAATGTCATCAGAATTTGTTATACTTGATGTCATAGTTCTTGTTAGAACTCCAAAAAAGCTCCAAAAGGCAATTAAATATCTTAAAAAAGAATTTGAGATGAAAGATCTTGGAAAGATAAAATTTTATTTTGGTATGCAAATTGAACATATAGCAGATGGGATCTTTATCCATCAATCTGCCTATACAGAAAGGGTCTTAACACTTTTTATGGACAAAGCACACCCATTGAGTATAACAATGGTTGTTTGAACACTTGAAGTGAATAAGGATCCATTTCGACCTCCAAAAGAGGACAAGGAACTCCTTGGTCCTGAAATATCCTATCTCAGTGCAATCGATGCACTTATGTATGTTGTTAATACTACAAGGCCTGACACAGCAATTTCTATTAATTTACTAGCAAGTTATAGCTCTTCTTCTACACAAGACATTGGAACTGGATTAAGCATATATTGTGATATTTAAAGGGAACTCTTGATATGAGTTTGCTTTATACTAACAAAGGAAGTGCAGACCTTGTTGGTTATGCAGATACATGTTATTTGTCTGATCCCCATAAAGCTCGATCTCAAACCAGGTATGTGTTTATATGTGGATGTACTGTCATATCATGGTGCTCCACAAAGTAATCTATTGTTGCTACTTGTCACGATCCAATTCCCAAACCCGGTCGTGATGACGCCTCTCGTGAAGACAAGGCTAGCCAACAGAACAACAATGCCTTATTTAATAATTAATAACTATAAATGCACAAATAATACGACTTATTAGCATTAATAACTGATATTTATCACTTAGCACGACCCAACCGGGGTGTCACAAGTCACGAGCATCTAAGGAATATGAACACCACTATGGGGCCAATAATTTATATATATACAAGGTAAAAACCGGAATTTAAAGATGAATGGGGCCAATAGTTTATATATATACAAGGTAAAAACCAAAATTTAAAGATGAAGTGCGGTGCCGTGAACGTTGGCCATCACTTTGCTCAATTACCATAGTAAGGCCTTCGGTCCGCTAATAACCCGCTACCGGATGAGCAATACCTGCAACTGCACACGAGGTGCAGGGAGTAAAGTGAGTACTTCCAACTCAATGGTAATAAGAGTAAATAATAACTGAGTGGTAAGAAATCATGTAAGAACACTCCATCATGCTATATGGGACAGTACAACCTTTTTACTAAAACAGTAAAACCGTGAAAATCCTTTAGAAACATCTAGCTTAGTTTAAAATCTCTTTTGAAAATATTCTTTTTCCAACAGTAAGCATATGAATGCGATATCAGGTAGTGCAAGTCCGCACACAAGTCAGCCCCTCGGGTACAGCACTCCATTTACAAATAACACCAGGATATCTAGTACACAATGCAAGATATAGCATTGATGCCAATGATATGAGAGTGCTGAATGTCATGCTACGTAGTACAAACAGGAACCAATGCGTGAATGCAATGCAATCCACATGACCGCTGCAGCGTGCGGCCCGAGCCAACCATGCATATGATTTATCATCGACGGCGCTCACTGGGGGTGTGTACAGACTCCAGAGGGGCTCCTACAGCCCAAGCGCAATATACTAGTCTGTCAATGTTACCTGACAGGTCAGCCCATATTACCTGACCAATTTATATCATACAGTGCCATTGTTACCACTGTTTCAAGTCACATCATACAATGTCATTGTTACCACTGTTTCAAGTCACATCATACAATGTCATTGTTACCACTGTTTCAAGTCACATCATACAGTGTCATTGTTACTACTGTTTCAAGTCACTGTTGCGGCGCGTAGCCCGATCCATGCACAGTCCAAAAAATATTATAAACCCCTTGGGCATTTATAAAACAGTAATTCTCAGCCCGAAATAGTATTTAAAGTATCATTTGAGTTTTCAAAACTTAAAAATATGGCTGAGATTGCAAAACAGTATTTAAAACATTGGACTGAAGCCAAATGATATGCAAGATATGCTAAAACAGAAATCTCAATCCCCGAAGGATTAACATAGTTGGCACGAAGCCCAAACATAGCAATCAGTCCAAACTATGATGATAACAAGTAGTTTCAGTCAACTACACAGTAAAAATCAACAACCGGGACGGATCAAGTCACAATCCCCATTGGTGCTCTACCCCACGCTCATATCCGGCATGCAAGTCACCTCAATACAACACTACGATGTGCAAATCCGGTGTTTCAAACCCTCAGGATATCATTTACAAGTATTACTCACCTCGAACCGGTGAAATTCCTCGCTCGCGACGCCTTTATACCTCAAATTGGCCTCCACGCGTGTCGAATCTAACCAAAAACAGAGCGAATACATCACAATATACCAATAGGACAACACCCAATCGAAAACAATCGAAATATAGCAAAAATCTCGAAACCATCAAAACTCGAGCTCTGGGCCCGCTTCTTGAAAAATTACAAAACTCACATTACCGGATTTCTCGTCTCGCCACGAGTCCGTACATACCAAGAACTCCCAAATCCAAGCTCAAATGACCTATCAAATTTCAATTTGAAATATCAAAAACTCAAGCACTAACTTTACCCCTTTTTGGTGAATTTCAACCAATTTTCATGTTAAATATAACATAATCTCATGTATTTAGGCCAAGGAACTTACCTCCAATCACACCTAGTCGAAATACCCCTTCAATTCCATCCAAGAGCTCTCAAGCTTGCTTAAAAATGAAGGAAATGGACTAAGCTTCGCGGAACAAAAATGAACATTAAAACCCTTCTGATAACAGGGATTGCAGCATCTGCGGTCCCTTTTCCGCATCCGCGACCACCGCATCTGCAGAAATCTTCCACTTCTGCGGAATTTCATTAAAAATCCAAAACCGCTTCTGCGGTCACACTTTCGCATCTGCGGACCCCGCATATGCGAATAACTTCCGCTTCTGCGGAAACATTTAACCCCGCCCCCTTCGCTTCTGCGACTCGCCAACCGCATCTGTGGCCTCGCAGATGCGGATTCCCTTCCGCATCTGTGGTTCCTTCCTTCTTTAACCAGCACCGCACCTGCGCTCTTCTCCTCCGCACCTGCGCAACCGCATCTGCGGTTCCTTTCCGCAAATGCGGAAATACCTGATGCCAGCCAAAACCTGCAATTTCTCAACTCCAAATTTCATCCCGTTAGCCATCCGGAATCACCCCGAGCCCCCAGGACCTCAACCAAAAGCACAAACATGATCTATTCCCTTATTCAGACTTTCTCGAACCATCAAAACACTATCGTTAACATCAAAATCATCAAATTTCACCAAATCAAAGCCTAAGTTCTTCAAGAACTTCCGAAATGCATTTTTAATCAAAAACTCAACCAAACGATGTCCGAATGACCTGAAAATTTGCACACATATCTAAAATCACCTAACGGAGCTACTGCAACTCTCGGAATTCCATTCCGACCCTAGGATCAAAATCTCACCTATCAACCGAAATCCGCCAAAATTCAAACTTCGCCAATTCAAGCCTAATTCTACACCGGACCTCTAAATTCAATTCCGATCGCACTCCTAAGTCACAATTCATCTCCCGAAGCTAACCAACCGAAATTCACATCCGAGCCCTCTAACTATATAGTCAACTTGCGGTTGACTTTTCCAAAACAAGCTTCCTTCTAAGGGGCTAAGTGCCTCATTTCTAGTTAAAACCAATTAAATTCTATCCGATCTACTCAAATACTGACATTGAAATATAGAGCAACATAATATGGGGAAAACGGGGCGGTAACTCACGTGACAACGGGCTGGATCGTCACGCTACTTCTTCAAATCATGTTGAAATAATAGAAGCAAGTAGGGAATGTGTATGGTTGAGAACACTGATTCATTTCATTTCAGAAAAATGTGGTTTGGAATGTGATAAAATATCCACAATTTTATACGAAGACAATGCTGCATGCATAACCCAATTAAATGGAGGATTTATAAAAGGAGATAAACGAAACACATTTCACCAAAAATTATTCTACACACATGATCTTCAAAAAATGGTGACATTGATGTGCAACAAATCCGTTCAAGTGAAAATCAGCCAGATTTGTTCACTAAATCTTTGCCAACTTCAACTTTTGAGAAGATGGTATACAAGATTGGAATGCAGAGGGGAGGGGGGATAAAATACGCGATGTACTCTTTTTCCCTCAATAAGATTTTTCCATGGGGCTTTTTCTTGTAAGATTTTTAATGAGGCAGCTAGAAATGTGTATTATTAAATTTGTGTACTCTTTTCCTTCACTTGGATTTTTCCCACTAGATTTTTCCTAGTAAGATTTTAATGAGGCACAATATCTTTTAATGAACATCCAAGAGAGAGTGTTATGAAAATAATTATATTGTGCATGTTCATTTAATACTCTGTTGTAGATAATCTTCCGGAAGAAGATCATCCATTTGGTACTCCATTGAAGTTTATCTACAAGCAGTTGATGCAGGCAGGTTGCAAGCAACTCATGCAGACAGGTTGCAAGCAGCTCAAGAAAAGCCTTGCAGCTGCTTCCTGAAAAGCTTCGCAACTGGTTTCTTTCTTCTACAAATAGAGGAGTTTTCAGTTCATTATTTACATCAGTTTGAAGTTTAATAATATATCAATCTCTCTCCCTATACTTGTCGTTGATTTATTTACTTTACGGTCGTTATTTTATAACACTTTGAAATTTATATGCATATGTTAGGAATATTTATCATACAGATTAATGCAGCTTAGAACAGAATTGTATTAGATAGACTTCCGATCCCCTTCTATTATCTAACTCATGATTGTGTTAATTTCAATTAACATCTTAACAAATTAATTTTCTTCTTCATTATATTTTGGCCCTATATAAGAACTTAAACTCCAAAGATTTGACCGATAGAGTCACCAAAAGAAATATACCAACTACAATAAGGAAAATATGCCTTTTTCACCCAAACTGCAAATGCCCATGCTAGTTTACCTCTTCTTTCTGTCACCATTTTCCTATTATGCAACAGCAAACTTCTTCAATATAGATGTCATTAGCGAGCTGATCGATCCATTATACATCGATTGTATAATGAACGGTAATATTATCGAAGAAAAAGTTGGCCTTAAAGAATCAAATGTTCATAGATATCCTGTTGAAATCGCCACAGGCAGATTAGAACCAACTCTTTTATGTAACATGACTGCTGGTCCTAGGTATGGAACCTTTCTTCTTTTTAAATTTTACAGAGATGTACCTAGGTGTGATATTAGGCATAAAAGGTGCACTTGGAATATAATGCAAGATGGTTTATATCTCTATTTTAACTTCGAGCAAAATTTAATTTTCAACTGGTCAATGTCACCTATATCATTCAATGTAGATGTCATTGGTGAGTTGATTGATCCACTATACATCGACTGTAAAATGAACGACATAATCGTTCCGACAATCGGCCTTAAACAGTCAAATCTTCATAGGTATATCGTTCCAGTTAATAATACTGGAGCATTGGTACCTAATCTTTTATGTAACATGACTGCTGGTCCAAGGAGTGGAACTTTTCTTCTATTTGACTTGAATAGAGATGGAATAAGGTGTGAGGAATTGAGGTGCACTTGGAACATAATGCACAATGGTTTATTTCTCTTCTTCAACAACTCAATCAATCTTGTTTACCAGTGGTCTATGGAGAGACTTGTTTAATTTGTAAAAACATGACATTTTGCTATCAAAGGGTATCTTATGTTACTTGAATATTTTTTATATGACAAATCGCAGCCTAAATGATTTGGGTTTCCCAATATTCTTCACATGCTTCTGTTGTATTTCAATTCTTCCCTTAATAATTTTGTTTATGTTAAGAGTTTAAGTTTTATATGCTGACATAATAAAAATTATTTATGCAATTAGATTATTTACAGATTAATTACATGTAATCTCTATCGTAACTCATAAGTGTTAATTGAAGTCTACTTACCACATGTGAATACAATGTATGCACCAGCAGTTATTCAGCCTCATCACTTAAATGTCAACATTGTACACTACATGTGACTTGTCACTCATATCGATCAATCCTGAATAATAAAAGATAACTTTTTATAATAGAACAATAGATAGTAATATCTATAAATGTATTTTTATAACTTTTTAGATGCCTTGAATATTTATTTCAATTCTATAAATCATTATTTTTAGCTTACATTCAATAAAAGATTAACTAAAACTTTATTATTTTTTGCCAAATAAAAATATTTAGCCTAAATAATGTACTTCTATCCAAGTTTTATTATAAATTGTATTCGAAAATTTTTATCAAAAAAGTACTATTTTTAAAAAGGTAAAAAAAATATTTTATTTTTCAAACAAAATGCCACATAGACAGAAAAATCTACGTGGCAGGTGAGTGCACCCACACTTTTTGCCACATCAGTATTTAGGGGGTAATGACTCGCAGAAGGCTAAGTTGAGGGAGATAATTAATATCAGGCATAGTTCGAGGAGAATATTTATAATCTGAGCCAAATTTAGGGGTGGTTTAAGGTATTATGCCTTGTTTTAATTCTTCACAAAAAATACCACATACAATTGTTTTAATTCTTCACAAAATCTTCCGCACAAGCATAGGCAGAGCTAGGTGGGACGAAGGTGTTCAACCGACCCTTTTTTGCCGAAAATTATATTATATATATTAAGTATTTTTGTTTTTATGTATATAATGATGTTGAATCTCTTAACTTTTTCGGGTTTTTACTTTTTTTATTTGTTGAATTTCCTTTGTTAGAAGCCAAATAGGTTCACGGTAAACTACATAATTAAAAATAATAGTATCTTATCTTTTTTCTCTTGAGAGGGAGAGAGAGAAATCTTGATCTCGAGTCTCGACGCGTGAATATGAGTGAACCAAGTTATTCAAAATTGAACTTTCGCAGCAAAAAAAAATAAAAAAAATAAAAACAAAAAAATAAAATAAAAATGGGAATTTTACGGGAATGTATAAAAAAATACTATTTACCAACAATTAACTATTTAGTCATGTTATCATAAATAATCAAAAAAAATTTACCAACCATATATAACATTCAAAAAATATAGGCAAAAAAGTTTTTTTTTTTCATGGGTATTATTGGAATTAGTTGAAAACATATATGTATATGGTAAAATATGTTCATAGTAAATGCTCGCATGATGAAGCAACACGTAGAGTCGAAGACAGAAGCCAATCGGGTCTGGAGGCAACGGTCTCGTTGGTTCCCAAAAGGAATGGTGTTCATAAACGCGGACTAAATGTCTGCCATCCGATAGCGTTTAATGGAGAATATTCTATAGCATTAAGTACATGGTCCGTTATAGATAATATGACATTCACTCCCTACCGTTACACATTCTTCAATAGCCCTCATAATTGTCATTTGATGATGGCTTGATCCTAGGACCTTTTTCCCTAGGAGCAATTATAAATAGAGGCTCAACAACCATTGTAGAGAGGACGAATTTTCTGCCAAGCTGATATTGTACTTTGTTCAAAAGCTCAATAATATGTCATCTTCTTGCTTATTAATATTGTTACTGTTGCCTCGATTTCAACGGTAAATCTTACATTCTTGTTTAATTTCTTAATTATTTTACGATCAAATTAATTCACTTGTCTATAAATCACGTACAAATTCAATCGTAATGTTTTATGGGTAAACAGTTTAGCCCCCACTATGGGGCTTAGGCAGTTGTGTAATTGAGTTGATCCTTGCATCTATTACTAACCTGTTTGATGCTTTGTTCTTAGCAAAAATCATAGAAAATAGTAGATAATGATGTCAATATCGCGCACAACGTTGAGGCCCAAGGAAATCTGCCTTGACATAAAGGTTCAATTAGTGATACCCACAACGAGTGGGATGAGGCCACGCCGATCCATGGTGGGCAGTATCTATGTCACGTTAGAGAGGAAACTCCTAATGATGTTGAAGAAGAGCACGTCGCTGAAACAGTGAGGATCCTAAGGGAGCAATAAAAGGCTATTATGGGTCATCTATCGTGAGAGGATCAAGTCATGATGGAATTGAGGCAGGTATTGTCGGATGCTTCCAACAATGCGAATGGACAAGGTCCAGTTTCTCCCGGTGCTACCGCAAATCAAAAATAGCAGAGGGTCGACAACAACACCCTGAGGGGCAAAGTCGACTTTGACAGGGCTGAGGGAAATGGTAGCGGATCCGGTACAACAATGAGAATGATCCATATAAAACCGAACTCATGCAGTTTATGAGGGAAATAAATGCCCGAATGGATCAGATTCCGGGAGCACCAATAGTATTGAAAGGATCGGACTCAAAGAAGTACACCCAATTATCATTCAAACCAAATGCGGCACCAAATTTGATCCCAAAACTGTTCAAGATTCCAGACATGCCGAAGTATGATGGTACCTCGAATACGGAGGAGCTCATCACCACCTATGCAATAGCAATGAAGGGAAACAATTTAGCTCCGCCCGAGATTAAGTTAGTCTTACTGAAGAAGTTCAGGGAGACCCTCACGAAAGGGGACTTGACATGGTATTCGCTCTTGCTCTAATACTTAATATATTCTTGTGAGATGCTTGCGGATTCTTTCATCAAGGCCCATTCCGAGGCAAGAAAGGTACAGGCCTGAAAGGCCGACATATTCATAATTGCACAAGGAGAGTCTGAATTGTTGTGGGAGTTCGTGACCAGATTCTAGAAAGAAATTATGTTGCTCTTGGTCGTACCAGACGAGTGGGTAGCTGAAGCATTTACTAAAGCGCTGAGTTTTAGAAGTTCTGATGCTTCCCGAAAATTAAAAGGGAGTCTACTCGAGTTTCAAGCAACAACATGGGCGGATGTTCACAACCGGTACGAGTCAAAGATAAGAATTGAAGATGATCTGCTCAATTTTCCAGCATAACTAAGGATCGAGACCAAGAAAAGAATAAGGAAAAATCAAAGTATGCTTTCAACACAGATCGATGGTCTACAAGGGGTCTATTTTTACTCTATGAAAGGGCCAAAGGACGCAGCAGAGATTTCTGGTCGGCGGATAGATTTTCTAGCGATAGGAGGGCTGATCGCTGTCGTAATAACAGATCATTGCAGGACAAGGAAATATCAGGTTCCTAAGATTCTTCCTACCCCAGGCTATCCGAATACAACTTCAACGCCAGCGCAGTGGAGCTGGTGTCGGCTATGAGGAACATTAAGAAACACGGTTCCCAAAGCCAATGAGATTTGATCCTAGTCAAAGGGACCCTAATTTATGGTGCGAATATTGTAGGACCAATGACCACAGGATAGGGGACTGCCAACATTTGCACGAAGAATTCTTTAATGATCGGGCTAAAAACAATTACGGTTTCAATCGTGACAACACAGAACCTTCGAAAGAATGAGATGATCCTCCACATTTGATGATTTTTGGTGGAAATGAGTTTAATGGTGTGACCTTTTCAGTGGCACAGAAGACGAAGGTATTAATGACTGAGGACGTCATTATTTTCACGCAAGAAGATTGTTAGTTTATATGAGTCCACCAAACTATAGATTACCTGGTCCTCTATGAGTTTCCACAGGTAATACTAATGAAACAGTAAGTAAATGAGACACGGGATTTTTACGTGGAAAAATCCCACTCAGGGGGACAAAAACCACGACCTACACTTGTAGGCTTTCAACTTCACTAACTTGTAAACACTCTATTACAAGCCACTTTATAATGACTTTATTACAAATACTTCAACTCAACTAACTTGTGATACACTTGCCATAAAATACTTTGTCACTCACAAGTTACAAAGACTTTAACTTATGACTAACTCTAGTCACAACACAAACTCAGAAAATTTATGGTTTTACAAAAGGGGTTCCTAAGTAAAGCTTCTAGCTAAGCAATTTAGGAATTACAATAAGAACAATCACAAAGTTACAACTCAACTAAGGACAACAGAATACTCAATTTAGGAACTGATCTGTAGTAGCATTTAACTTTATACTTCAAGCTCTTGAGATTAAGTTCACTCTTTGCAAAAGACTTGAATGCTTGAAGTAAATTTTCAAGTGTTCAAGTGATGTTTTGTTATAATTCTCTTGTTAATACACCCTTGATGACATCACTTTAATGATGTAAGCACTTGGTAGATCAAAGGCAAGTGACTGCAAAACTATTGCACTGTGTGCACTGTTTCTGTGGCAATCACTTTCCAGCCATATCAGATATTGTTAATACACTTTAGGTGCATCCATTTGGAACAGATGCCCTCATTATTGAAACTCAAACATTGCAAGAACTTGACGCATACCAGCCATATTAGATATTGTTGGGTCAAAAGTAAGACCTAGTAGAACCTTTTGGTGCCTTAATCATTGTGAAGCAGAACTAGTTTCACTCCTTAGCTTTTTCACAGAAACGGGTTCCTTAACGGTTTCAAACTTTTGTTTGCCAGACTTCACACCACTTGATTTTGATTTTCCCTTAGACTTGACTAACACTTCCTCATCAAAAACAGAGAGCTCACTCACAACATCCTTAAACCTTAGGACTGGGGCTGTAACATTCTCTATGGAAGCAGAGTCCTTCTTCTTCTGGGAACTTCTCACTAGGGAACTAGGTTCCTCGGTTGTTTCTTCTTCAACCTCCACCACTGGAACAACCTTATCACACATTATAACATTGTCTTTCAGCAATCTCCTCCTGTTCTTCTTACTGCTTTTTTTGCTCTTTTGAAGGGCAGAGTCATAGGCTACCTTTGCTTGCAACTTGGTAGTAGGTCACTTAGTAGAAGACTCAGGAGTGGACACCACCCTTCGCTTGACTATGAAAGCACCAAGAGCAATGTTGTCTAGATCCTCCTCGTCACTAGAGCACATCTCAAGAACTTGAATATCCAAGGGCTCAACAGAAAATGCAGGAGCAAAATTAGCCTGGGAGTGAGAACCCTGACATGTTTCCTCCAGAGAGGGGTCAGGTTCCTCACGAGAGGGCCTATTAGTTTCTGCTAGTGCAGAGCCCTCAACAGCCACTAGGGATCCTTCTTCCCCCATACCCTATAACTCGTTCCTCTGAGAATTTATATCATGTACGACGCTATCAGCAGAGACTACAAAGATGGTTGCGACATTTTCTTCCTCAATAGGCTCCAAGGCCACCACATAATCTGAAACAACAATGGCAGAAACCTCTACGACCTCAGGACTTTTACCTAGTTCTCCATTTTTCCCTTGATCAACGGGAACCTCAGAAGATAGAGAAGAAGGATCAACAATTTTAGGGGTGTCGGAGATAGTCGTCTTAGAAATGGAGTGAAATAAGAAATTTAGGTTAGGATTAATTTCAGTGATATGAACAAGAATGTTCACAGAAGACTCATTCAGGACGAAAGGCTCAATTGGTTTCTTCAGCGTTAGAGGCGACTGAGATAGAAATTTTGGAGTTGGTGTCAGCCATTGAAAAGATATGAACAAAGGTCTTTGAGGGGGTACTAATGGAGGACTATGGTATGTGAAGAGGGGATAATGGTTTTTTAATGAGAGAGGATAATTATGAAGAGAGAGATAGGAACCGGTTCTGAAATGGCGGTTGTGCTTTGGAGAGATGCAACATTTCAGAGGGAGATGGAACGATTTGAAGTGAAGGGACGTGACAACAGGGTCTGAAAGGGTAGTTGACATGGCAATTGATATTTGTATTTTTTCAAGACCTGTATTAAAGAATGCACAGAACTACTAACCTTTGGTACAAGAACCAGGTTCTTGACCTGTTATTGAAAATTTCAATCCTCTTTTATTATCCATGAAATGCATCTACAGCTTCTTTACTTATCATGTGTGTTTACCTACAACGGTATTGAAGTGAGTTAGACTTGGCCTGAAAACACTTTAGCTAGTTTTACCTGAAGGTGATTTTCATATCCAATTGATGAGGAATCAGGTTTTTAATTGGGCTTCAATAACCCCAGCTTCACCATATTTCTTTCAAAATGTTCCCTAATCAATGCTTTGGTGAAGATATCTGCAATTTGGTATTTTGTGCTACAGAACTTCATACAGATCAGCCTTTTTCTCCACATTGTCCCTTAGAAAATGATGTCTCACATCAATGTGCTTGGTTCTTTTGTGTTGAACTGGATTCTTAGCCATGTTGAGTGCACTGGTGTTATCACATAGAATAGGCACACACTCTGTAACTACCCCAAAGTCTTCCAGTTGCTGTTTAATCCATAAGGGTTGAGCACAGCAGGATGCTGCAGCTACATATTCTGCTTCTGCTATTGAAAGAGCCACTGAGTTTTGCTTCCTTGTGCCCCATGAGATGAGACATGATCCTAGAAAGTGAGCCATTCCAAAAGTGTTTTTCCTGTCCACAAGATAGCCTGCATAATCAGCATCAACATACCCTATGAGATTAAAATTGTCACCTGAGGGGTAATATAAGACCATGTCTTGTGTTCCTTTTAGGTATCTCAAAATTCTTATGGCAGCCTTCAAATGAGATTCCTTGGGATTTGATTAAAACTTGGCACATAGCCCAAAACTAAAAACAATATCGGGTCTACTGGTAGTGAGATAGAGAACATACCCAATAATGCCTCTATACATAGTTTGATTCACAGGCCGATTTCATCCATGTCCAGCAGAGTGGCCGTTGCAATGGGAGTGTCTATCACTTTTGATGCTTCCATATCAAAATTTGTCAAGAGCTCCTTAATGTATTTCTGCTGACAGATGAATGTACCATTTATGGACTGTTTTACTTGAAGACCCAAGAAGAAATTCAGCTCCCCCATCATGCTCATTTTAAACTCACTACCCATTAGTTTTGCAAATTTTTCACACAAAGAATCAGTTGTTGCCCCAAAAATGATATCATCAACATAGACCTGAACAAGGAGCAGGTTCCTTCCCCGTTTTTTTACGAATAAGGTATTGTCAATTTTTCCTCTTGTAAAACCATTTTCTAGGATGAACTTTGATAGCCTTTCATACCAAGTTCGAGGAGCCTGCTTCAACCCATACAATGCATTGTCCAGTTTAAACACATTTTCAGGGTCTTCATGACATTCAAACCTTGAAGGCTGCTTCACATAGACTTCTTCCTTAAGAAGTCCATTCAGAAATGCACTTTTAACATCCATTTGGAACAAGGTGAATTCCATATGGGATATAAAAGTGATTAGGCTTCTAATAGCTTCCATGCAAGTGACCGGAGCAAATATTTCATCATAATCAATACCTTCCTCCTGATTGTAGCCTTGAACCACTAGCCTGGCCTTGTTCCTTGTAGTGTTTACATGTTCATCAGGCTTGTTCTTGAATACCCACCTGGTTTCTATAATAGTTCAATCTGAGGGTCTAGGTACCAGGTACCAAACATTGTTCCTTTCAAACTAATGCAGCTCATCTTGCATGGCTGTAATCCAATCTGCATCATTCAGGGTTTCCTTGATATTTTTGGGTTCTATTTGGGAGAGAAAGGCCAAAAAGGTAAGTGAAATTCTGGTTTTGACCTGGTTTGTACTCCAAAATCTAGAGGATTAATTATGTTGTCAAGAGGATGAGAGCTTTTGTGTTTCCAAATGGGTATTTTAGGATCATTTGTAGAGGATCTAGGTATATTCAACTAGTTCTCGTGTTCTTCTCTCAGGTACTGGTGGAGTACACTGTATTGCATCAACCACTCTTTCTTCAGCTTCAGTAGTGGTAATTGAGGTACTTGGTTCCATTGAAGAAGATGCAGCATTGTCTCCACTCGGCTCCTTCTCTTGGCTCATCATATCTGCCTTTCTATTTGTCATGTCAATGACTTCACCAGGAACCAGTAAGGGCTCTCCATCTTGATCAGCTTTAGCATTTTTGTCACATGAATGATAGGACTCATCAAAGATAACATGAAAACTTTCCTCATCACGTTGAGTCCGCTTGTTGTATATCTTGTAAGCTTTGTTTTTATAAGAATACCCCAGAAAGATTCCTTCATCACTCTTGGCATCAAATTTTCCAAGCTGATCATTTCCATTGTAGAGAACATAGCCTTTGCACCCAAATGTTCTTAGGCGAGACAGCTTTTGTTTCCTTCCGTTCAGTAACTTATAGGGGGTTTTTTTCAAGAGAGATCTAACCATGCACATGTTCACCAAGTAGCAGGCTGTGTTGATAGCTTCAGCCCAGAAGTTCTTTGCAATCCCACTGTCGATAAACATTGTTCTTGTCATTTCTTCAAGAGTTCTATTCTTCCTTTCCACTACTCTATTTTGTTGGGGAGTTCTTAGAGCTAAGAAGTTGTGAGTAATGCCATTTTCATTGCAGAACTCATCAAATTTGGCATTGTCAAATTCTGTTCCATGATCTGATCTAATTCATGCGACTCTAGACTCCATCTTCACTTGGATTTTCTTCACAAATCCACAAACACTTCAAATGTTTCATCTTTAGTTCTAAGAAAAAGAGTCCATGTGAATCTGGAGTAGTCATCAATTATCACAAAAAAATATTTTTTTCCTCCCCTACGACTTTGTACTCTCATCGGGCCGCATAAATCCATATGCAGAAGGTCGAGAGGCTTTGAGGTGCTTGCATCCTTTTTAGACTTAAAAGAGGACTTTATATGCTTTCCTCTAGCATAGACATCACATACTTTCTGTACTTTGAACTTTGACATGGGCAAACCATGGACCAGGTCTTTCTAAATTATTTTGTTCAGAAGAGAGAATCTTGTGTGCCCCAATCTTCTGTGCCAGAGTTTAACATTATCATTAACAGCTTTCAACAACTCAGATCATCACTTTGTATGGACTCGAAATCAGTGACATAGATGTTCTTGTATCTCTTGGCCATAAGTTGTAACGACCCGACCGGTCGTTTTGAGCTTTTGCACTTTGCTCGCTAGATCCTGGGCATGACTAGCCCCGTATTATGCATTGTGACTTATGTAAGTCATCGTTTTGGTTTTCATGTTAATCGGAATAGACATGGAAGGATGATTCTCAGCTGGAAGCTTTAAATTTAAAAGGTTTGACTCAATCTTGACTTTTTAGTATTTGATCACAAATTTAGGATTTTATGATTTGGTTAGCTCTGTTAGGTGATTTGGGACTTAAGAGCGTGATCGGAATATAATTCAGAGGTCCGTAGTAGATTTAGTCTTGAATTGGCAAAATTATATTTTTGGCATTCTCCGGTTGATAGGTGAGATTTTGACATGTTGGTCGGAATAAGATTTCGGAAGTTGCAGTAGTTTCGTTGTGCCAGTTGGGATGTGAGTGCAAAATTTCAGGTCATTCGGACGTGGTTTGTTTATTTTTTTATGAAAAGCGTAAGTTAGAAGATTTTGGAATTCTTAGGCTTGAATCCGATGCAAATTTGATGTTTGATGTTGTTTTGAGCATTCTGAAGGGTGGAACCAGTTTGAATGATGTTCTAGGATTGATTGGTAAGTTTGGTTGAAGTCTCAGGGACCTCAGGTGAGTTTTGGGGTGGTTTCAGACCATTTCTAAGATATTTTTAGCTGCTAGTTTTTGGCTACAGCAGTGTTCTTTGCGTTCGCGGGGAATTGGACTCGATCGCGATGAGTAAAATGCAAAAAAGAATGTCAGTGCTTCGCGATTGCAGATGAACCTTCACGATCGCATAGAGTAAATATTTTGTTGCCCTGATCCAACTTTGGAAGCTTATATCTCACAATCTATAAGGAGTTTGGAGATAATCCAAAAATGAAAGTTGTAGCCCTTTGTGTCTGGGTTTCAGAAATATAAATTAAGTAGAATTTTAAGTTGTGTACAAAAGGTTATGATGGTTACACTATAGGCTGTCCGAGAAGGGTTTAGAAATCTATAATGCACAGGGCTCACTTTGAAAGCTTATATATTGCAATATATAAAGAGTCAGGAAATGAGAAACATATTAAATTATAGCCCTTGGTGTCTAGATTTCAGAACATCAAACCATTTGTCATTTGGAGTTGTGTGCAAAAAGTTATGAATATTACACTGGAGGTTGTCCGAAAGAGCTGGGAACTTGTTCATCGCGATCGCAAAGCATTGTCCGCGATCGCGAAGGGCAAATTTTGGGATGAGAAAAGTTGTGCTTCGCGATCGCAAAGCATTTTTTGCAATCGCGAAGAGTATATACTTGGGCAGAATATTTTAAAGAACTGTTCCGCGACTTTGAACCCTTTTTACACCATTTTGAACGGGAAAAGAGCTTGGAGGCGATTTTGAAGAGAGGAAATCATTGTTCTTCATTAAGGTAGGGATTTTGGACCCAAAAACTTAATTATTTGTGATTAAGGAATGAAAATATCTGTGTAAATTTGTGAAAATTAGTAGAAAAAGGTGGAGTTAGGCCTTGAGATTATGAGACCTTTTAGGGAGAATTTGAGGGGCCAAACGAACTCTGATTTTCGAGTTCGTTATATGTACGTACTTGTGAGATAATAAATAATATTTTGGTATAAAGTTTGTCCAATTCCAGGACACGGGCCTGGGGGTTTTGATCGATTTCAGGTTTTGTGCTTAAAATCGATATTTTTCTATTGGAATTCATTCGTTTAGCATAATTTAATGATAAAAATCTGAATTTGGTAGATTTAGAGCACTCGGAAGTCATTTTGAAGGGCAAAGGCATTGCAAGCTAGACTTCGGGCCTGATTGAGGTGAGTAATGATTTTAAATGTTGTTATGAGGGTATGAAACCCCGGATTGCACAGCGTCGTGCTATATTTAGGTGAAACACACGCTAGATGATGAGCGTGGGGTCGTGCACCATTGGGGAGTGTGACTTAGTCCGTCCCAAATGACTATTTTTCAGTATAATGGGCAGCTAATTGTTTGATATTATTATACTTTGGGCTAAATGCCATATTTGGGCTTCGTGTCAACTGTTTGAACCCTTAGGGGATTGTTAATGATATCTTCCTCACTGTTTGATTTCATAGTTGTCCTCAGTCATGCTATATTTTCACTATTTTAAAAAGTCAACTATGTTATTCTGTTTTAAACACATTAATTGATATTTTCAAATATATTTGAGATGAGCTTCATATTTTACGGATGCCCGAGGGGCTTATGAGATTCTGACTGAGTAAGGCCGAGGGCCTGTATTGTGAGGATACTTTTAGGTCGGGCTGCACACATTAACAGTGATATATTGATTATGATAATGAGGCTGAGGGCCTGATATTGTGCGCCACGAGGTGGATTGATATTGATATGAGGTCGAGAGCCCGTTTATGATGCCACAAGATGGCTTGATATTGCGCTTGGACTATAAGGGGCCTCTCTCGGAGTCTGTACACCCCCAGTGAAAACGGTTACCCATTGTGATGTGATATATAGCCTGAGGGGCTGGTATTATTCTGTGATATTGCCCGAGGGGCTGATTCTGCCATTACTATGCCCGAGGTGCAGATATTATGTGTTTAATTATTTGTTGTTTTCCTGTATATTGTTTAACTGTTTATGAGAGGTTTATGAGATTTCACTGCTTAATTATATTCACTGATTTGTTATGCCTCTTGTAGCTTAATGTTGTGCCTTACGTGGCTTTATATTACTTAGTCTTCATTTATTTTTATTACTCGATGAGTTGGAAGTACTCACTTTACTTCCTGCACCTTGTGTGCAGATTCAGGTATTTCTGAACCCGGTAGCGGGTATTGGTTGCTCAGAGGCAGAGTCATCGGAGTTTAGCAAGGTAGTTGCTCGATGTTCGCAGCACTGCTTTTCTCCCTCTCGATTTCATTAGACTATATAAAGCACATTTTTGACTCTCGTTGTATTCGGACCTTAGTAGATGCTCATGACTAGTGACACTCCGGTATCGGGCTGTGTTGGGTTTATTTTTCATAAATTATACTGTTAACTGCTTATTTTTTTAGATTTTATCATGTTTAAGACTTAATACTTATTATTTTATTGATTAAGCTTGAAATTGGAATGTTTTGGCTGACCTTGTCTTTACGAGAGGCGCTATCACAACCGGTTGTGAGTTTAGGGCCGTGACACAAGTTCCACTGCACCAGTTACCAGATTAGTAATTGTACATATCTTGGACCAGAACTCCACCTTGTTTCCTTTATCACAGATCTGAGAGACACTTAAGAGATTGTACTTTAGACCATTGACATAGTACACATTCTCAATGGAGTGAGTGAGTGATTTCCCGACTTTTCCAACTCCAAGAATGTATACATTCCCTCCTTGCAGGGCTTTTAGTGAAAGAAAGTCCATGGTGTTCCCAGTCATGTGTTTTGAACATCCACTATCCATGAACCATTGTTGACTGCTTCCTTTCACTGTTCCCTGCACAAGGAGATCAAGAGTTAGTTTTAGGAACCCAAGTAAGTTTGGGTCCCTTGTATTAGATAAGAGGATGAATCAGGGCTCTCTTAGTCCATGCAGGTAATATGCGATTTTGTGGGTGGAACCTGGTCCTTTTTTAGTAGTTACATTTCAGCAAACACTTTGTTTTTCTAAATGGACTGGACCGTGGCTTGGAAATTATCTTTGAAATTCCCATTGTTCCCGCAGCGGGTACACCGCCAGTTATGTGGTACACTAACATACTTGCTATAGGGGTTGTAAGCGGTTTTCTCCCTTTGGAACCCTATTCCCTGCCTGTTTCCACCATTATTAATGTACATAGCAGTGACAGCTTCTAAGGACCATGTCCACTTTAGGGACTTTTCAAAATCATTTTTCACTCTTTCCAGTTCAGTCTGGCGATGCTTGTTTTTCTCAAATTCAACAAAAAGACTAGTTCTCACAGCCTTCAACTCGTTTTCAAGCCTAATGTGTTCCTCACTGGCTACCTCTTTTCCTTTTCCATAATTTCTAGGTTTTGACTCAGTCCCTGGTCACTATTGCGAAGCTGGGCGTTCAGTGTTCTTATGGAGGAACCATACTATTGTTTCCCTTAAGTCTACAATTACTACCAAGAGATCATCTCTTTCTTCCTCAATCTCAATCACTCTCTTCATTAAGGCTTCTCTTTCTTTTCTAAAGTTTTCAGTGGTTTCCTGATGGTCAACAACTACAACCACTAAGTCATCTCTTTCATGTTTTATATTAGCAATTTCTTTTATTAAACAAATTTTGCTTTCTCCAGCTCACAAATGGTTTCCTTTAGATCAACCACACACACTACCAGATCATCTCTAGTTTTTACAGCTTCTCCTAGCTCTAAGGTCAAGACATCCTTATCCTCCACAAGACTATGATAGGAATCAATCAATACACTAGTTAAAGACATGAGTTTCTTAGAAGAGTAGTATTTCAGATTTCTCTGAATATCCCTAAAATTTACCTCACTTTTTATCATCGTCTTCATCATCATTTGATTGGGACATCAAAGCAAATATTGAATCGTATTCATTTTTCTCACTTTTAACTTCCATCATGGAGTTGTCACCTGCATCAGCTTCATTTTCAGACTCACTAGAAGAGTATCCCTATGCTTCAAGAGCCTGTTTCACCACATTATTAGAAAATCTCTTCCTCTTGAAGTCCTTGTCAGGAACCGGGTTCCTCTTGGCTGCTTTCTCAAGGTTGTACTTGGAGTACTCTTGCTTCAGGAGAGGACAGTCCTTGATGAAGTGTCCAATCTTTCCACACTTATGGCATAGATCATAGTTCTTTGGTTTGCTGGAGTTGCCCCTTTTCAGCATTCCTCCATTCCTTGTGACCATCTTTTAAAATCTTTTGGTTAAGTAAGCCCTGTCACTGTCCTCCTCACTCGAGTCATAGCTTTCAGCTTTGAGTACCAGGTTCTTTTCTTTCTTTGGTTATCTTATTGCACTTTCTATCTTCCTCTTCATCTCATAGGTCTTCATATTTCCAACCAACTCGTCTATGGTCAGCTCTTACATGTTCTTTACTTTAGTAATAGCATTCACCTTGCTTTCCCAGGAACTGGGCAGGATACTGAAAATTTTTCTCACTAGCTTGTTTCTGAGAATAATTTTACCGAGTGAGTGTAACTCATTTATGATAGAGGTGAATCTTGTGTGCATATCCTGAATAGATTCATCGCCTTTCATCCTAAATAGTTCATACTCGGTGGAGAGCATATCAATCTTGGATTGCTTTACTTGCGTGGTCCCTCATGTTCTATTTGCAGAGCTTCCCATATCTCATTTGTAGTATCACAAGCAGAAATTATATTATATTCATCAGATCTTATTCCACATATAATAATTTTCTTGGCAAGAAACTTTTTCTCCACAACTTTCCAATCTGCATCGGTGTATTATTTTCTAGTTTTTGGCATTGAGAATGGAAGTTCTGTAAGAACCTTTGTGGGGATGTAAGGACCGTCACATATAACATCCCACAATTCAGAATCTCCAGCCATGATAAAATCATGCATTCTTGTCTTCCCCCATCCATAGTATTACCCATTGAACCTGGGTGGTCGGTACGTAGATTGACCTTCTTCTAAATTTGGTGCAGCAGCCATATGGATCCTTCCTAGGTGTTAGCCTGATAGGAGGAACCCGTTCTGATACCAATTGTTAGTTTATATGAGTCCACCAAACTATAGAATACCTTGTCCTCTACGAGTTTCCACTGAGAATACTAATGAAACGGTAAGTAAATGAGACACGGGAGTTTTACGTGGAAAAATCCCACTCAAGGGGACAAAAACCATGACCTACAATTATAGTCTTTCAACTTCACTAACTTGTAAACACTCTATTACAAGACACTTTGTAATGACTCTATTACAAAGACTTCAACTCAACTAACTTGTGATACACTTACCACAAGCCACTTTGTCACTCACTAGTTACAAAGACTTTAACTTATGACTAACTCTAGTCACAACACAAACTCAAAAAGTTTATGGTTTTACAAAGGAGTTCCTAAGTAGAGCTTCTACCTAAGCAATGTAGGAATTACAATAAGAACAATCACAAAGTTACAACTCAACTAAGGACAACGGAATACTCGATTTAGGAACTGGCCCGTATTAGCATTTATCTTTGTTCTTCAAGAGCTTAATCTTGAGATTAAGTTCATTGTTTGCAAAATAATTGAATGCTTGAAGTAAATTGTCAAGTGTTCAAGTGATGTTTTGTTATAATTCTCTTCTTAATGCACTCTTGATGACATCACATGAATGATGTAAGCACTTGGTAGGTCAAAGGCAACTGACTGCAAAACTGTTGCATTGTGTGTACTGTTTCTATGGCAGTCACTTTCCAGTTGTGCATAGTTGACTTTCGTACTGCTCTCAGGGAAATACATGGGATCATGTCCTTGACTTGTTTCTCGTATTTTCTATACTTGCAGTAGTTCACATTAGATGGAGTCCAGGCTGGAATCCGTACATTTGTAAGGTGTACCAAGTATGTCAGGTTCCCTTTCTGTGTCTTGACAGCAAACTTGTTAGATCATCAAAACATAAGGCAAAGACATTAAAAACCCATCAAAGACGTAGATGGACTTTGTTACCGCACAATAATGTCTTGGTAATCTTTTTAAATATACTAGATTTTAAAATTAAACATGTTTTGGTAGACCTAGGAAGTTCGGCCAACACTATCCAGTGGAGATTATTGGAGTAAGTCAAGCTTACTGAATGTATCATTTCGGTCACAAAAATACTCATCGGGTTCAATCTGGAAAGTGTAACAACCCGAGGAGAGATCTTGCCGCCAAAGAATGTCGAGGGGGTGATGAAGACAACCCTTTTCGAAGTAGTGGATGGTGATATGGGCGACAATATTATCTTGGGAAGACTATGGTTACACGATATGAAGGTCGTACCGTCAACGTATCATCAATTACTGAATTTCCTATCTCCCTAGGGAATCAAACAAATAAGAGGAGACCAATCAGCGGCAAGAGAGATAAAAGCAATCTTGGTTTCCAATAGCAAAGGGAAAGAGTTAAAGTGGTAACTCGTTTGCTTGATATTAGTTCAATTCGATAGATAAAGTATCCTAACTGGCTAGCTAACAAAGTAGTAGTACTACCAAATAAAAACAATAAATTTCGCGTGTGCGCAAACTATAAGGATCTAAATACGGCGTGCCTTAAAGACTTGCTCCGATTGCCAAACATTGATCAAATGATTTATGAAACGCGAGGCAAAAGTTAATGAGTTTCGTCGATGCTTATTTTGGGTACAACAAAATCAATATGAACTTGGAGGATTAAGCAAAAACTTCGTTCATAACGAACTTCGGCACATATTGCTATAATGCGATGCCTTACGGGCTAAACAATACCAGAGCCACTTAACAGCGGCTCATAAACAAAATTTTTGAGAAACAAATAGGAAAAACTATGGAGGATTACATAAATAATATGTTGGTTAAGTCATTGAACATATGTGATCATATTAAATACTTACAAGAAACCTTTGACATCCTAAGGAAGCACAATAAGAAGCTTAACCACGAGAAAAGTGCATTCAGAGTCAACTCCGATAAGTTCTTGGGATACCTAGTGTCGCGAAGGGGGATCAAGGTTAACCCCGATAAAATTAAAGCCATCAAAGACATCCCAGACCAGCTATCAAGCATGAAAGAGATTCAAAGTTTGATAAGAAGACTGACCGTTTTGAGCAGATTCATTTTATTGATACACAATTTTTCCCTAAAATATTTTTCAAAATGTATATATACCTTCAAAACTATGCATTAGCATCAATTAATACTTTTCCATAATTTCTACATTTTTAAGGGTTTTAATTAATTTATCTCAGTATTTTTATTTATATAAATAATTACTAATTGAATCAAAAATAGTTAGATAATAATTTTGTGGCTTAATTTTATTATTTGCATTTGTACTAAGGTTTAATTATTTCACATATAGCCATATTTGCATTTTTGGGTTATAATTACAATAACTTTACAATTATAGCCCATGCATGCATTATTGCATTATTTTTCCAGAAAATAGCTTTTTATAATTTTTAAATGCTAATTAATTGTTTTAAAATATTTCTAGGCATGAAAATTATTTTTATAATCTGTTAATTATTTTTAACATTGTTTTTATCAATTAAATGGGTATTTAAAAAATAGCCCTTTTTATTTTTTCGGACCTAGCCTATTAAACCAGCCCAATTTCAATTTTCCAAACCCAATCCAATTAGAACCAGGCCCAAATCCAGCCCAACCCAAACCTATAGACTCTACCCAGCCCCAAACCCCTTTGATCTTGGTCGTTGATTACAGAGATCAACGGCCATCGCTTCCCATTTCCTTTTTTATTCCGAAAGATCCCTAAACCCTAATCCTTCTCCCGTTCAGCTGCCCTAAAATCCTCTCCTCTCCGTTCTCTATGAGACCCAACCCTAACCCTAATCACCGCCACCTAAACCTAGCCCTAATCCCTTCGATTCCTACCTGTTCTATGAGGTTCCACGATTGTTTCAGACCTCAATTGGTCTCCTACTTCTTCTGGTTGTTCGATTTTGCTATTCCATGAAAGAAATCCCAAAAGATCTAACCCATATCTTGTTCGAGACTCTTTAAGAGTCCGCCTACGGTGACCTCCGTTTGTCAGTACTACTATCTCGATGTTTATGGTTCAAGTCTCTGGTTCAAAACCAGATTCTCCTTACCTGTCCCTTTTTTTCCACAAAACCCTAATATTTGGACATGAATCCGTTCAGATCTTTGTAGATCTGGAATGATTCTGAGTTCGTTAATGACTTTTCTTTAAAGATCTTTTGTTTCTTACTGTCAATCAATTTTGGTACTTTGTTATTTTAGGATTTTGGTTTCCTTGGTTATTGGTTGGTCAAATCTCTGTGTTTGAAGTGGCTTCAAGTCTCCATGACTGTTTTCTTTAAGAGTCTTCTAATTCCCCTACTGTTAATTGACTCTAAGTATTTTCAAAATTAGGGTTTCTACTTCGTCTGTTCTTGCAAAAGGCTTTTCCAAAATTACTTATGTTTTTGTTTAATCTTTCGGTAATGACTATGTTCCAGGCTTAATTGTTTGAATGTTCGTTATTTTCTTCAACATTTTGTCCGTTATTATTTTGAATAATTGACTAACTGACTCAATTATCTATGGTTTCATTTTTGCTGAAATGATATACTAAGTTTTTGGTTGCTTTCCTTAATCCTGAGATTCCTAATTAACGTCTCTTGCCTATTTAGGAGCTGTTTTACCCCAGAATGGTCTCTACTTGCTCAGGTTACCTTATTTGTGTGATTGATTTCTTGATTTATGGGTTCTAATCTTAATTTGCTGTTAGACTCACTTCTTGCCTTATTTGAAACTCAATCAGAGTTATTTATGGGAATAATTCCCTGATTGTCTGCCCTGTCAAGCTTAATTGATTATTTGATTGCTTTCCTTACCTTATTTACAATATTAAGTTGCCTTGCCTTATTTCCTTTACACTACTCGAGTCCTATAAGTACAGGACTCTATTTCAAACCCACACACACAGGCCTAAGGAAAAACACTTAAAAATTCGTGCTCTCTCTCTATTGCAACCTACTGCTATTTGTCTATTGCACTATCTAGTCGGTTAGAAGCCAAGACTAGATCTTGGATCCTATTTACTTCACTCTCCTACTGCAAATTCTAATTGGTATGCCCCCGTTACTGCTATTCAATTAAACTATGGGGTTCCTGTTATCAGTATGACTATTTTTAGATCTATATGCTCTATGTTTACTATGTTTATGGCTATGCAATTAGACTATATGTTTCCTGCTATTCAATTAAACTTAGGTGTTCCCTTGTAGTCAACATGTCTACTTCTGTTCAATCTATGTGTTTACTAACATGTATACTTATGTCCAATTCATGTATTTGTTGCAATAGCATGTCTACTGCTATTTGATTAAACCTATGTGTGTCTTGATTTCAGCCTTTTTACTTCTGTTTCAATTAGACCTATGTGCTTCTGCTTTCAGCAAGTTTGCATGCCTGCTCATATCTAAATTAGATCTATGTCTGTCTACTTCCCCACTAGCATGTTCCTTCTATCCTGTTCTAAATGCTGACCTGTCATAGACTCTTGACCAACATTGCTCCCAATCCCCGCTATCCTTTTAATATGTGATTGTTTGTTTAATCCCAGTATTAACTAAAATTGTTCGAGATTTAATCTTGTTTTGGTAAAATTAACTACCCTCTTCAATTTTTCCGTCTTTATTGTTGAGTAAATAGCCATTTATGTAATGGCATTTATGTTGTGACTGTTTTTCATAAAAATCTATTCTGATGAGTTGCACCTCTTCAGATTTCATCCCAACTTTGGCTATAAATACAACAATATTCTGCTCAAAACTTCACTACAATTTTCTGAGTTTCTCCTCCTTCTGCATACTTTTAGCATCAAACAAAGCAACAGTAGGTGTGGTTTGCTACCAAACTTTGTGTTCACTGAAAAACTGAGGTTTGAAATACCACTACACCAGTATGTAATTCGTTCTATCCTGGAAAGAAATGATCTATAACCTTGGGTACTAGGATGTGATTAAATTTCTTAAGGAAACACTGTGGATTCAGTGGGCTCGAATTAATTTTCTGTTTATGTTCATTTATATTTCTATAATTATTTTACAAATACAGTTTTACTAACAAGCTTAAGGAATTTAATTTATTTTCTGTATTTGTACTCACTGTTTTCGGAGAGTAAAACCTTTGTGATTTTATACTCTATTGGAGATTAAAATCTACGTGATTTTAACGTTTGTGTCATTCTTTTACAGAAATGACTAATGATAACGGAAACCAAGTTGTTTCGATTGTGACTGCCAATGGCTCAATGAGCCGAACAACACTGGCAGCATTGGCACCAACGGAGAAACCCGAAAAAAATTTTGGGATTGATTTCAAGCGCTGGCAGCAAAAGATGTTCTTTTATTTGACTACTCTAAGTCTCCAGAAGTCCATCAAGGAAGATGTTCTTGTGCTGTCCGATGAAACTCTAGAAACTGAATGCTTTCTCATAATTGAGGCGTGGAAGCATTCAGATTTTATGTGCAAGAATTATATTCTAAGCGGGCTGGAGGATGCTTTGTATAATGTCTACAGCGGCATGGAAACGTCAAAGAACTATGGAGTGCGCTTGAAAAGAAATACAAAACCGAAGATGTTGGGTTGAAGAAGTTTGTTACTGCAAAGTGTCGCACCTCCCTTTTCTACTACACCCCCGGAAGGGCATAATAAAGGGAGTTTTTCCAACTAAAGGACAATCGAAACGAGATTATATTATTAAAAGATTCAGAGTCACCACTTGGGAGATTTATGGTATCCCAAGTCACTGATTTAAATCCCGAATCGAGGAAAGGGTTGACTTTGTATTACAGTCCGCGAACCAGAAATTCGGGTAAGGAATTTTGTTAACCCGGGAGAAGGTGTCAGGCACTCCCAAGTTTCGTGGTTCTAGCACGGTCGCTCAACTGCTATAATTGGCATAATTATCTGATTTTAGAAATAATTTAAACCTATGTGTATTTTTATTTTTAACTGCTTTTAATTAGTTTTAAGAAAAATTGAACGTCGTTTAAAATGTGTCTTTGGATCGTGTCACATGAAATGCACCCGCAATCTAAAACACATTTTATTCAACGTTTTAGGATTTGGATTTGGGTCACATGAAATACACACCCGAGTTTAAGAAGGTAAAATTATTAAATAACGCGCCAGAAGAAACTAACGCGTTGTAAACTTTGCGGGAGGCCGTGGAAGTTCACTAAATTGCACGTCCGGAGTTCTAAAGATTTTAAAGGTATAATTAAAGAGGGCCACGCAATTTGTGAATTTTTTTGGCGTGGTGCACCCCAAATTATTCTTTAAAAGGGCGTCCTAAAGATGAACTATTATCTATTAAGGTTGTCTCTAAAAGACACTTAATTAATTAGCACTATGAATTAACTACTATTAACAGCATTCAAGAAAATTCGGGCCTCAAAATCAAGTCCAAACTCAAACAAGGGTATCTCCATTATTGAAGACCCCTTAATTCAAGTCTGTCACTTAACTTGAAAGGCCCAAGATGTGACTAAAAAAACAACCTCAAAAGAAAGCAGATGCACAAAGGAAGATTGAGTATTTGAAGCAAGGCTTAATCCAGTCCCAAACATATTGGTGAATTGAAGTCAAAGTGGGACAGCCCATCAGTAACGTGCTAGCAGCCTAATGCGAAAAAATTGGGCACATTTGAAAATAATTGTTCCATTTGGGCCCAAGGATGAGCCCAAGTTCCTGAAGATATGTTGTTCTTATTTTTTTGAGTGAGGGACTCGACGTCGAATCCCCGCAACACCAAATAGATACCTAAAGTGGGGCAAGCTAAAAAAACTAACGCCATGGCTACCAGATAATCCGACTCGAGTTCGAGTCTCAGGCACCACGAGACCCTTTGAATATTGGAAGCACTAAGCTCCTCAGAGAGACACATATCTTAATTAACTACCCTTTTCATGGAAAATAAGAACCCACCAACTAATCAATAAATTTGAATTGAAATAGGCATGCTCCAATATTATCAGAATTCCAACAAGTAGACCTGAATCAACCTATCACTTAATGTAATTTTCTAATCACAGAACCATAGATTAAAACCCAAAGCAGACCTGCATTCCTTTTATTAACATATCTAAACATGGAACAACTAAAACCAAAATATACTGAACTTCATGCATCGAATTCAAATGTTGCATACAATAAACTACCAAAGAACTAGAATTGTTTTAGAGTAAAAAACCCTAAAAATTATAATTAGAATTCAATAGAACAGTGATTTCTTATTTTGTTTTTCCCAGCCGTCTCTGATTTTTGTGTGTTTTTAGCTCTTAAAACTCTGCCTTCTAAGGCAACAAAGACTGCCTTTATAGGCAAGTAAGTAGGGCAGATTTCTAGAAGTTATTTCACCCCTTAGGTCCCTTTTAAATTCTGTTATTAGCTTAGAGACCCTCCAGTTATTGACTTGTTTTCCAAGTTAGTTATCCAAAAATCAGAAAAATAAAATTAACCCTTACACTAGAAGTTTCCAAATCTGTTATGAAAGATTCTCTACTCAAACTACCCAAATTACCCCCAAAGTACCATGTATTTACTCTTCAATTACTAACTTGGGTTAAGTTAGACCACAGTCCAAATAAACCGGCCTCTTAACTAGGTCAATAGTGACCATAGTGACTATGAGATGCTTGAATACTCAAAAAATAATTAAACAAAACCATAGAAACAAGAACAAATCCAAAACTGTAGGGTAAACTCAATCAATTCTGATTTTCGGTTTAAACTAATTTTAGCTAATAAAACTAAGAATTTGAACTTGGCTACTAAATATAATCAACCAAAACAAAGCGAAACAAAAGAAACAAATACAAAATGAACTAGAATGGAAATGAAAAGATACTACAGTGTATAAAATTGATGAGAGAAAGGAGGGAAAATACCAAACATGCCTTGACGACATGAGGCGTATTAATGGGAGTGAACAATTGGCTCGGAGCTTTGATGAACTCGTCAAACTCTGACATCCCCGGCATGAATTAAAATCAATGTCGATTGATTGTTCTCGTTAAGAACAGTCAAACAACATACACTATAATTCAACACGAAGTCAGGCCTTGAACGGAATCAGAAGAAAAAAGAGTTTAGGGATCGAGTCTTCTCAGTTTGGAACTTGGGAGGTCTTGTTGGGGTTTTTTCAAGAAATAGGCGTGTGGATAAGTTCTGGGACAGTCTGGGCTTTAGCTGGTATGGGTTTGGGTGAGTTAAGGTTTGAACTTCCAAACTTCGATTGAAAATTCGACGAGTTCCAAAGACTTACGAGATAATCTGAGTGAGGATTTGGAATAAGGGAGGGGAAGTGGTTTTGGAGTGTTATTTTGGTGGGGTTTGGGGTTTGCGCTGCTGGACACGGCAGAGATGACAACTAGGATTTCGATTATTCGAATAGCTTGGGTAGGATTTGAGGGAAACGGGGCATGGACTTGGAAAGAGGAGGGGAAGGCGGTCAAGTGGTGTTAATTTGGTGGCCATCGGAGATCTGCCGCTGGCGGAGGCGATTTTCGGCCGGCGGTTTGCGGCCGAGGACGGTGATATTGAATGGTCTCTAATGGCCGGTGACAGAAGGAGGGGGGTATGGGGTTTTGAGGGGAGGGGGCCTTCAGACAGTCTTATACCAAAGACTCCCGTGTTCCTGACCGTTCGATTTAAAAATCTCGATGGCCCAGATCAATCCGGCATGAAACGATGTCGTTTGGTATATGGGGGGTTGGACCGGGTTTGGAGTGTTGGGCCTGGGCATCCGGTCTCAAGGGGGAGAGAAGAACTGGGCATAACAATTGAAGTGAGACTGGCCCAAAAACGATTCCAAGCTTAATTCTTCCTTCCTTTTTATATTTTTTCAAAACAAAAGTCTTGAAAAATAAAAACAAAACCTAAATTAACTCTTAAAACTAGATTATCCTGCCAAATTAATTAATTCCAAATAATAATTAACAACAAATTAATTAAATACCAAATTAAAGAAAATTACCAAACATTCCAAACCAAAATTAAAAGTTCAACAATGAACTATATTTTTTTGTGATTTTTCATTTCTTATAAAACAAATAATTTGTTAATTATCCTAAAATGCAAAGTTAAATCCTAAATTCAAAAATGCAATAATTTTTTTTTTGTATTTTGCATGAATTATATGAATTAAAAATGCACACAAACTGCAAACAGACACGCAAACAATTAACAGAAAATGTCAAAAAATCCACAAAATTGCAAACCCTGAAAGAAGTTATTTTATTTTGAATTTATGGGAGTAATTCATATAGGGCAAAAATCACGTGGTCACAGCTGTCCTCTTTGCTCGGAAACACGAAGAGTTTTCGTGCAAAGATAAGTGAGCGGATACGAGTGGTTTTTGCCCTTTTGAATACTCCGTATGAAGCATTTTTGAAATATTTGACCGCACCCTACTTCTGAGGCTTCCTACATATCCTTGGCTAAAAAGGAATCAGGTCAGTGTAGTTCGGGAATGTCTGGTAGCTGGGACTACCATGAAGCTGTGATTTCACTATTGCTGCTGCTGCTGCTACTGCTTACTGAATCCCCTTATTACACCATGTCGGAAATAAAAATAAGTTGTATGGCCCGCCTGGCGACTCTGTCGGGGAAACCCCATGTTCTCCTCAAAAATAGACAATTCATAGTGTATGGCCCTCTTGGATTAGTATAGAAACCTTTAAGTAGAATATTTTGAGGTGCACCATGCCAAATAAAAATAAAAATTACGTGGCCCTCTTTAATTATTTCTTTAAAATATTTAGTACTCGAGGCATTCCATTTAGCTAATTTTCATGGCCCTCGCAAAGTTAACAACGCGTTAGTTGCTTTTAGGCGCATTATTTAATAATTTTACCTTATTAAACTCGGGTGTGCATTTCATGTGACCCAAATCTAAATCTCAAAACGTTGAATAAGATGTGTTCCGGATTGCGGGTGCATTTCATGTGACGCGATCCAAAAACATGTTTTAAACGATGTTCAATATTCTTTAAAAATTGAATAAAAGTGATTAAAAGTTAAAATTTGCACATAGGTTCAAAATGTACTAAAATCAAATATTTAAGCCGAATATGACAGTTGAGCTACCGTGCTAGAACCACGAAACCTGGGAATGCCTAATACCTTTTCTCAGGTTAACAGAATTTCTTACTCAGATTTTTGGTTCATGGACTGTTAAACAGAGTCATTCTTTTTCACGATTCGGGATTTTAAACCTGTGACTTGGGACACCATAAATCTCCCAAGTGGCGACTTTGAATCTTTTAGTAGATCCCGTTTCGATTGTCTTTTAATTGAAAAAAACTCTCTTTTATTATACCCTTCCGGGGGTGTAGAAAGAAAAATGAGGTGTGACAGCTTCAACATTTTAGGATTTGGATTTGGGTCACATGAAATGCACACCCGAGTTTAAGAAGGTAAAATTATTAAATGATGCGCCTAAATCAACTAACACATTATTAACTTTGCGGGAGGCCATAAAAATTTACTAAATAGCATGCCCTGTGTTCTAAAGATTTTTAAAAGGAGTGATTAAAGAGGGCCACGCAATTTGTAATTTTATTTGGCGCGACGCACCTCGATTCTATTTTAAAAAGTATGTCCTAAAGATGAGCTATTATTATCTATTAAGGTTCGCCTCTATCTATTTAGTAATACCAAAGAAACCCAAACAGGCCTTTTACGTTAAAACTAAATTATGACGCTACATGGATCAAGGATTGTCCGTTTCTTCCCACCAACAGGATCAAAGGCTTGCTGTAATTACAAACTTCAATTAATTAGATGAGACAATTAACCACGTTTTAAGGCTAACAAATCAAAAGATGGCTTAAATCAACTACCCACAGAGAAGTCCTCACATGGGCAAAATTTTAGCATTATTCAGAGTGTAAATGTGAGCCATGCTTTTTTTGTTTCAAATCTAGCTCAAAAGAAGCCCAATATCACATCGCAAATGATGTTAATCTAATGCTTTTATTAAAATGACTTGGTTTAAGCCCAAAAGAGAAGCCCAAATAAATATGATGCCATGGCAAGATAGGGATTCAAGATCGAGTCCCCACAGCAACAAAATCGACCCATTAACATACTTATTAAGCTCAAATTGATGAGAAGCTAACTCAGATTATAGCCAGATTCCGAACTAAGAAACTACTAACTGAATTGCACATATATAGAAATTACGATCAAAATGATAAATGAATCAAGCCCTTTCCAACACCCAGATCTTGATACATACAGAAAACCATCATATTCTTAATAAACAAAGTAGTACCATATTATAAAACATAATCACGAGACTTAACTATCATCCTAACATCATTATTTTACCATCAACTCTTTAACATCAAACGAGCCACGAGGTTGCTCCAAATACAACCACTTTTGTTATTCAAAACTAAAAGATCTAACCCAATTAAGCATGAATGGATCTTAAACACACGGTGCCAGCAGTCTTTAAACAAGTACAAATGCAAAATCTAGCTAAATATACAGTAAATCATGTGATAAATGACACAAACATCATAGAGAAATGCAAGTAGACATGTGGGAATCCATTGCCATGCTTTCAACTTAAACTTCATCTTCAAATTGAGATTTACATCCAATGGGAATGAGGAAAGTACCTGAAGAAATGAAACAATATAAGAGATGAGAGGCCAGCAAAGCAAGAGAAACAGCAGTCAACCCAGTAGCAACACAACTCAACCAACTCGAATGTCAAAACCAAAATGAGGCAAACACACTCGACCAATGACCAAAGCAAACCAGTTTTTTGGGAAAGAATAAAACCCAAATCAGTATACCAAGGGCGATTTCACTCGAATGCAAACCCAACACCTCTGAATCAAATCTTAGAGCTAATATTTAATCCATTTTTTAAACCTTTAATGAACAAGAATTGCTTCAGATGTGAAGAAACTTTGAGAATCCAAACAGGGGGAAGGGAACAGTACTTGTTTTAGAGGTTTTGCCGCCTGGAGTTTTTCAGGATATTTTGTAGTGCTTAGAAGACTCAGAGAGAAGATGGGTTTCGTAGCAGTTTATATATATTTCACAAAATATCAAAGCAGTAATAGCAAAACTTAGCACATTAGGTCCAAACATGTAACAAAATCAGATAAAGCCAAATATAACAATTTATCTAAGCTCGAATTCTGAACCCTGAGCCAAAAGTTCTAGGTTCTTTTCCCCAAAAGAGTCGCCAGAGCTGTTACACCTCCTTTATCTACTACACGGCCAGAAGGGTATAATAAAAAGGAGTTTTTTTCCAATTAAAGGACAATCAAAATGGGATTATATTATTAAAAGATTTAGAGTCACCACTTGGGAGATTTATGGTGTCCCAAGTCACCGGTTTAGAATCCTGAATCAAGGAAAAGATTGACTATGTTTAATAGTCCGCGAACTAGAAATTCAAGTAAGGAATTCTATTAACTCGGGAGAAGGTGTTAGGCATTCTCGAGTTCCGTAGTTCTAGCACGGTTACTCAACTGTCATATTCGGTTTAATTATCTGATTTTAGTACATTTTGAACCTATGTGCAAATTTTAACTTTTAACCGTTTTTTTTTCATTTTTAAAGAATATTGAACATCGTTTAAAACATGTCTTTGGATCGTGTCACATGAAATGCACCCACAATTCGGAACGCATCTTATTCAATATTTTGGGATTTGAATTTGGGTCACATGAAATGCACACCCGAGTTTAAGAAGGTAAAACTATTAAATAACGCGCCTAAAAGCAACTAACGCGTTTTTAACTTTGCGAGGGCCATGACAATTAGCTAAATGGCACGCCTTGAAGTTCTAAATATTTTAAAGAAATAATTAAAGAGGGACACGCAATTGTCATTTTTGCTTGGCATGGCGCACCTCAAAATATTCTACTTAAAGGTTTCTATACTAATCTATGAGGTCCATACACTATGAATTGTCTAATTATGGCTCACCTCAAATTTCTTTTTCAAGGCCCTAATTAATTAAACACTAAGGTATTTGAAATCTACTTTAGGTGAATGATTCAAACAAAGTCCCTTCCGATTAACAAGGTTTCATTAAAGCCATTTTCATTAGCAGGAAGGCTTGAATCGAACAGGCCCAAATCTCTGAGCCACGAGCCTGTACAAATGTAATGGGGCTCCTTTGACTTAAAAGGTTCCGAAAATATTCAGTTCCAAAAGGCCCAAACATTTCCACAAATGCCGACTGCAAACAAAGAAGTCAGGATCGAATCCCTGATGCCGAACGGACTATCGATTTGCTCATGAATTGCTCCAATCATTAAGTAGGCAACTTTGATTTCAAAGCATTAGCAGTACCCTTATTTCAACATTGAACACAAACTATTCACATGTAGATGTCACGTTTCTTTGATATTTAAAACTATAATAAAGGAAAATGTCGTTAACTCTCAAAATCAATCAATTCATACTCAAAACCAAATTATCTCGACTAACTCCTAGAAGGCAGTAATTGGTGTTGAAAGAATAACCCAAGCTACATGTCATGCTTGACATATTCGTATGTTCAAATTGAAATCTTCAGAAAACATTTAACTATACAACCATGCTTCATTTTTTAACATGGATTCTATATTAACATGCTCTCTTAAACGATATGAATAAGTAAACTAGCTATCCATTCTTGTGAACATATACAAGTTCATACAATGCGAAACATTTAAAAGGCCTTTCCTACACATCTAACACCCCACAGTGAACAACCAAACTGATTAACATTACAGCAATCTATACCTAGAATAACAGAAGAAGGAAGCATAACCAGACTAAGCTGGGTAATTTTTGAAAGTGCAGAAAACATAGACTAAACAATTGTATTAGTAAAGTCTTCATTCAAATGAAACATCCTTCACATTTATCCATTCTCATACATTGGGAGACGAAATAAATACCTAAAATTGAAGGAAATAGTAAACAAAGAGAGATCAGAGGTTGAGTTTCAGTAGAGGTTGAAAACAGCAACACACAGCCCCAAATCAATGATGAAACCACAGAAAGTCCCAAATCCAATGGAACAGTAAATTCCGGTCCAAAACTAACAAAATGCAAATCAAACAGCTAACACCAACTTCAAACCCCTAGCTGACTCGATAAACAAACCAGATCTAGCCTTATTAATTTATTTTTCAAACCATTTCAAAGCTCGGACAAAGAAGGGAACCAAACTCAATCAGAAAAGAAAATTTTCGAAATGTAAAGCTGAATTTCAATGGAAAATAGTAGCGGCCTTTTTCTATATTTTTCCTCCCTAATCCCTGCCTTGAAAGGCAAGAATGCTACCTTTTATCGGCCTAGCCATACGGAAACCTTTAGACTTTATTTTTTTTTACCCTTTGCCCCCTCTTGAATTTTCTTCTTATTCAGTTCAATTCTAGGTTAAAATTCTAATTGCTGAAATACCCCTTTTCCTCCCCTAGATAATATCTAAAAACCTCTCCTCTATCTTCACATGTGACCCCAACCTTATCCTCTAGAGGTTTCCCCCCATAATAAAAAATATTCCCTACACCAATTTCCTAGAATACCCTCTTAAACCTTGCTATTTACTTCAAAGTCCCAAATGGGTCCAATTGAACCAGTGGCTCAACCAGACATGGGCTCAAATCTGACCCAAAAACTAAACCAATCCCCTGAAGAGGAGTCTATAATGGCTTCAAAGCCCAAACAACAATAATGGAACCAAATCAGTAAACTATGCCAAACAGAGAAAATACTTAAAAGATTTCAAAACTAGACCTAAACAAATTGACTAATTAAATAACACAAATAGGCAGGAAATTAACTAGGCTATCAACATAAACCTAATTAAATTAAACTAGGCGACTAAATAAAAGATGAAATCATAATTTTATTCAAGCTAATAACAAAACTTAACGGACCAAGAAAATCAGAGAACAGGCTTTCACGATTTGAACAAGAAACGAACAGAAAACAATTTGAATTCAAAAGATGGTCGAGTCTTCAAAGTAAAAAACATCTAACTAAAGAAAAGGAGAGGAAAAGATGATGAAACGGACAGAAAGATGAGGACACTTACCAATTCAGAAATCAACAACATACCGGATACCTTGATTTAATGAGACTAATGTTGAACATTTGTTCTTTGTCAAGAACAACTGAACAACATCAGTTCTCATCGACTTAAACTTTAAAACTCGAAAGAAAACAACGACATATGCTCATGCAGGCCATTGGATTTAATGGAGAATGATTTCAGACTTTTAGGGCTCGACCTCGGACTTAAGATTCAAGGAAATCAGCAATGGATTAGGTGTGAGGGGGTTATGGGGGTTGTGTGGTATTAATCAGAGAGTGATTGGAGATGGCGTCGCCACCGAAGGAAATGAGGGCGGCGCTAGGGTTCGTGGCTGCGAATCAAGATTTGAGGAGTTTGGGCAAGTTTTGATGGAAGTTGGGTGGTGATTTGAGGTGAGGAGGCGAAGGCGGGGCTGTGGTGTTAATTTCACTGCAATTGAACGTCGACCGCCGCCGTAGGTGATTTTCGGCGGGCGACAGATGGTGGTTCAGGGCGGAGTTGTGAGAGACAGTTATGGGGGGGGGGGTTCTGAGAGGGGGGTAGGGCATTAGGACAATTAAAAACCCGGAGATTATCACTTCTGAACCGTTAGATTTACTAACCTCGACGGCTCAGATCCAATCGGCCTGAAACGATGTCGTTTCGTTGTGAAGATGAATTGGACGGGGTTTTTGGAATGGGTATGGGCTTGTTCAAGGGTGGAATCCGTTTGGGCTTGCATATTTAAAACTGAAATTTGGCCCAAATTAACCTTCTCTCTTTCTAATTCCTTTTCTCTTAATTCCCTCTTTTTATTTATTTCTAATTCAAATCAATTTACAAAAATTCATTTCTTCTTCTTTTTCAAAATTAAAATCTTAACCTAATTATCCTAAAAGCAATAGTTAAACCTAAATGAGAATTATCACCACTAATTAAATTAAAAACTACTAAAATCAAACATTAACTTCAAAAGTGCAAATTAAACTATTTTTGTGATTTTTCCAATTTTTCTTTTTTTTTAAAACCCTAATTACTAATTAATCCAAAATATGTAAAATTAAGACCTGCATGCAGATGCAATGTATATTGTTGTATTTTTTCATTAATAAAAATGCAAACAATTAATAGAAAATGTCACAAAATTCACAAAATTGCAAGCAATGAAAGAAGTCATTTTGTTTTAAATTTCTGGGAGCAATTCATATAGGGCAAAAATCACGTGCTCGCACGAAGTTTTTGGACTACAAAATGATAGATAGCAAGTATGTTATTACCCAAGTCCAGGAATTGCAAGTGATTATTCACGATCTCCTTGTTGAAGGTATAAAGCAAATTAATATTGATGTTGCAAGTAGTAATCTTAGTATTTTTACTAACAAAAATTTCATTGAAGGTCTTGTCATCAATGAAGAATTCCAAGTAGCAGCGATGATTGAGAAGTTGCATCCTTTGTGAAAGAACTTCAAAAACTACTTGAAACACAAACGCAAGGAGATGTCCCTTGAAGATCTCATTGTTCGATTGAGAATCGAAGAGGATAACAAAGCTGCTGAAAAGAGAGGCAGTGAAAACTAAATAATAATGGGAGTAAATATCGTTGAAGAGAAAAAAAAGTGGAAGAAGACTTCTGGACCAAAATACAATCTAAGCAAGAAGCGGTTCAGTGGAAACTGCTACAACTGTGGAAAAATCGGACACAAATCTACGGAGTGTCGTACTCCGAAAAGACAAGAACAAGGGTCAAGAAAACATGATTGAAAAGCATGATGATGTTGATGACTTATGTGTCATGCTTTCTGAATGAAACTTGGTGGCAATCCTAAAGAGTGGTGGATTGATTTTGGAGCCACTCTCCAAGTTTGTGTTGTTAGAGAAGCTTTTGCTACTTATGCTCTTGCTGGACCCGATGAGATGATTTCTATGGGAAATGCTTCAAAGGCCAAGATTGAAGGATGTGGGAAGATATTTATCAAAATGACTTCCGACAAAGTGGAGACTTTGAACAACTTCCTTCATGCTCCCGAGATTAGGAAGAATTTAGTCTCTGTTGCACTTCTTGTTAAGAATGATTTTAAATGTGTATTTGTATCTGATAAGGTTGTAATAAGTAAGAATGAAATGTTTGTAAGAAAAGGTTACCTCGCCAAGGGCCTTTTAAAGCTAAATGTAATTGTTGTTGAAAATAATAATAAAATTTCAGCTTCGTCTTTCTTACTTGAGTCGAATGAATTATGGCATATACGTTTGGATCATGTCAATTATAAAACCTTATGGAAAATGATTAATTTAGAAGTATTGCCCAAGTTTGAATGTGACAAATCAAAATGTCAAGTATGTGTGGAATCTAAATATGTTAAACATCCTTATAAGTCAGTTGAAAGGAATTCAAATTCTTTAGAGTTAATTCAGACAGATATTTGTGACATGAAGTCAATACCATCTCGCGGTGGAAAGAAGTATTTCATAACTTTTATTGACGATAATACTCGATATTGCTATGTTTACTTACTTAATAGTAAAGACGAAGCAATAGACGCGTTCAAGCAATACAAAAATAAAGTTGAAACACAACTTAACAAGAAAATCAAAATGATAAGAAGTGATATGAGTGGTGAATATGAATCTCCTTTTGAACAAATATGTATAGAATATGGAATTATTCATCAAACAACGGCCCCTTACACGCCCCAATCCAATGGGATTGCACAAAGAAAGAATCGTTCATTAAAGGAGATGATGAACACATTATTGATAAGATCTGGATTGCCACAGAACTTGTGGGGGTAAGCCATTATGGCTTGCCGAATACCAAATTGAGTACCCCATAGCAAAACACAATTCATTCCATATGAAAAATGGAAAGGAAGGAAGACCAACTTGAATTATTTTAAAGTGTGGGAATGTTTGGCAAAAGTGAAAGTTTCTAAACCCAAAGGGGTAAAAATAGGACCGAAAATCGTTGATTGTGTTTTCATAGGATATGCGACTAATAGTAAAGCATATCGATTTCTGGATCATAAATCAGAAAATCTTGACATTCATAATAATACGGTTATAGAATCAGATAATACTGAGTTCATTAAAAATATATATATCCTTATAAAAGGAATGTGAGTCGATTGGTAAAGGATCTAAACGACCTCTAGAAGAAACAAAAGAAAGTACACTAAACAAGGAGGATCCAAGACGTAGTAAATGTCAAAGAACCTCTACTTCATTTGGACCAGATTTTGTGACTTTCTTATTGAAAAATGAGCCTCAAACATTTAAAGAACCTATGTCTTCTTCGGAATAATTTTATGAAAAGAGGCAGTTAATAGTGAAATAGAATCCATATTGAACAACCATACATGGGAATTGATTGATCTTCCTCCTGGAAATAAACCATTGGGTTATAAATAGATGTTTAAGAGGAAAACGAAAGATGATAGCACTATTGACAAATATAAGGCAAGACTTGTAGTCAAAGGGTATAGACAACAAGAAGCTCTTGGATATTTTGATACATACTCTGCAGTTACAAGAATTACGTCCATACAAACATTAGTAGCGTTAGCTGCAGTTTATGATCTTGAAATTCATCAAATGGATGTTAAGACGACCTTCTTAAATTGAGAGTTGGAGGAAGAAATCTACATGGAACAACCTGAAGGGTTTGTAGTATCAGGTAAAGAAAATAAGGTTTGTAGACTTGTTAAGTCCCTTTACGGATTAAAACAAGCACCCAAACAATGGCATGCGAAATTTGACCAAACAATATTGTCAAATATATTTAAGATAAATGAATATGATAAATTTGTGCACATTAAAAATGTTCTAAATCACATAGTCATTATTTGCTTATATATGGATGATATGCTCATAATGATTAATGACATTGCCAATATAAATGCTACTAAGCGTATGCTAACTAGCAAGTTTGATATGAAAGACTTGGGAGTTGCTGATTTAATTCTGGGAATTAAAATCCATAAGGCTTCTCAAGGACTGGCATTGTCACAATCTCATTATATTAAGACAGTACTTGAAAAATTCAAGCACTTGGGCTTTAAAGTTTCAAAGACTCCAATTGATGTAAATCTTGCATTAGCAAAGAACAAATGCCAAAGCATATCACAATTGGATTATGCTCGTGTGTTGGGTTGCTTAATGTATATCATGAATTGTACACGATCAGATATATCTTGTGCTATAAGTAAATTGAGTCGATATACGAGCAATCCAGGTCAATCTCATTGGATGGCCATGAAACGAGTTTTGGGGTATTTAGTATATACACAGGACTTTGCTTTGCACTATAGTAAATATCCTGCGGCTATTGAGGGATACTGTGATGCAAATCGAATCACCGGATCAAGTGATTCCAAGTCCACAAGTGGATATGTATTTACTATTGGTGGAGGAGTGGTATCTCGGAAGCCGTCCAAACAAACTTGTATGACCGCTCTACAATGGAGGCTGAATTCATAGCCTTAGATAAAACCGGTGAAGAAGCATAATGGCTCCGTAATTTCTTGAAAGATATTCTATTTTGTCCAAACCGTTGGCACCAATATGCATACATTGCAATAATCAAGCGGCAATTGGAAGGGCTGGGAGCGTTATGTATAACGGTAAATCTCGTCATATATGACGAAGACATAAAACCGTTAGACAATTACTCTCTAGAGGAATTATCACGATTGACTATGTAAAGTCAAGGGATAATGTGTCGAATACACTTACAAAATGCCTAACTAGAGAGGTAGTTGAGAAGTCATCAAGGGGAATGGGACTGTGGCTGAGAACAAGTCATAGTGGTGGTAACTCTACCTAGAAGACTAGAGATCCCAAGATCTAGGTTCAAGAATATCAAAAAAAGTCATTAATGACGGTTCAACATTGTGAACTAAGCTTTGGTCCATTCTCGTGATAAGACAATGTTCAGTACCAAGGATAAAGCGTTAAGGCTTTTTAACGATTTCTAAATTTGATACGGGGTATATCAAATAGTGTATCTACGGGATGACACGTTTAGGAATCACCTATGTAAGTGTGAAGTTTTAGCCGTTTCAAGGAGAACTTTGTAAGGCCAGATCTGTACGCACTTATGAAATCAGACGGTGTTCATGGCTGAAACTAACACAACAATGAGAACCAAAGACGGTTAAGGGTTGGTTGTGTGACTTGTGGTTGTCTAGGTATACACCAAAGTTCAACGGTCCAAAGATATCAAATCTACAGGTTGATCCAGTATATCCGACATAAGTTCACTACGGAAAGTTCAAAGGGAAACCTACTTATCCAGATGCAATTAATCCTTGCTTGCGAATCACACAGTTTTTCATGCATACTTTCGTGATATAGCCATTC
>MU698907.1:87730-122621 GCA_026770625.1 Nicotiana glauca | reverse complement strand
CAAATTTACATAGCAAAAACCAAGCCCTAATTTCTTCAATTTTTGTACCCAATTTCAGAGAATTAATGGATGAATCTTCGATAAAATCATGTATTTAACTCATAAAACTTACCTCCAATCGATTCCCAGTCGAAACCCTCTTAATTCCTTGCCAAAAGCTCCCAAGCTTGTTCAAAAATGGAGGAAAATGAACCCAAGTCGCGGATGAAATGTTATAAAAACAGGTCTGCCCAGGTGACCTTTCCTTCTACGCGAACGCGACAAGGAGGTTGCGAACACGATACCTTATTTCCTCTACCTCCGCGAACGCGGAGTCCCTGATGCAAACGCGATGAGAAATTTCCCCTGAGACAAGGTTCCTTATACGCGATCGCGGAACACCTACGCGAACGCGATGAGCAGCCTGATGACCCTTCGCGAACGCGTAGCTTCCAGAACCCAGCCCTTCACGAACGAGAGCTACCCCACGCGAACGCGACGGCTAAAGTACCTGCAACAATATGACAGCAAAATCTACTACTTTCAAAACCAAAAATGGTCCAATTGACCACCCGAAACTCACCCGCGGCCCTCGGGACCTCAACCAAACATGCTAACATATCCCTTAACTTCATTCAAACTTGTACCAATCTTCACAACACATCAAACAATACTAAAATCATCAATTTTCATCGGATTCAAGCCTAAGTTCTTTAAAAACTTCCGAATCATGCATTCGACCAAAAACCCAACCAAACGGCGTCCGAATGACCTGAAAATTTGCAAACATATCCCAAATCACGTAACGAAGCTACTACAACTCTCGGAATTTCATTCCGATCCTCGGATCAAAATCTCACCTATCAACCGGAATTCGCCAAAATTCAACCTTCGCCAATTCAAGCCTAATTCTACACTGGGCCTCCAAATTCGATTCTGATCGCACTCCTAAGTCACAAATCATCCCCCGAAGCTAACCGAACCACCGGAATTCACATCTGAGCCCTCTAGCCACATAGTCAACTTTCAGTTGACTTTTCTAAAACAAGCTTCCTTCTAAGAGGCTATGTGCCTTATTTTCAACCAAAACCAATTCAATTAAACCCGATCGACTCTAATACTGATATTAAAACATGAAGCAACATGGGAAACGGGGCGATAACTCACGTGACGACGGGCCGGGTCGTCACATCCTCCCCAACTTAAACAAACGCTCGTCCTCGAGCGTACCCAGAGTTGTGCTAGAAGCAACCCAATAGCTGAATGACCTTACCAGGCATTCGGGTGATCCCACGTCACCCTATCTCACATAGGTCCGATAACACATTATAGCTGGAATTTCACATTCCATCTAAACCACAAACCACATTGCACTTCCCGAAATCATACACCAGATCAGAACTCCACGTCTGTATTCAGAATAAACCCGAACCAACTGTAATAACCCATACTCGCCACTCCAGGTGAGACCATATGATATACTACACAACCCAAACACTCGAGACGATGGCATCTATTCACAGCAATTGCCCACAATAACCACATACTGATAGAAAAACCTTTTTATTAGCTAAAGTCTTATTCCAACACTTTCATATACTGCCAACGACAACTGAAACACGTGATAAACCGAACCCATCTCTCAGATCGCCCATTCATGAGTCCATTTCCTTTCTGACTGATACTACAACAGATTTCGGAGCCAAACCTCAATATTACCTTTCTAACAGGCTGAAATCAAATATGCTCGCACTCAATTAATGACTTCAACGATCATCTCGACTACAACACACCACTTTGGTGACATGACACCTCAACACCGGCCTAAGACACAACGTGCACAACACAGGCACCAATAAGAAATGATCTGAACACACTCAAATCATGACAACTGACTCAAACGAAAGAGCTGTAATTCAAATTCCTCGATACCATCATAGCGCAAAACTGAGATCTCGTCTCATATCATAGAAATAGAGTAACTGAATCCTCCTTGAAAGGTCATAACTTCACGTGGCCTTGCCACAACGCGCGATCCCATCCAAACGTTGTTACACAGGAAGCACCTCAAGTCACCATGCTCAAAACAGACAGCCACGCACAGATTGATGTCTGGAATTAAGCAATCCATCACACCCACGGTGAAGCAAGTAATATACACTATTCAATCCTGAAAGGACACAACCGACGCGTTATTTGCCAAGCAACACCCAATACGGATTTTCCTCAGAAACCAGGAAGCAAAGCATACAAAGTAACATATAGAAAACTATTCTCCACATCACACTGTTGCGGCGTGCAACCCGATCCAGATAACATACCTGTGGAGGCGTGCCATCCGATCCACACATATATCTCACAAAATGAGATGCACATCGAGCCCAAATTTGCTCATTATAATAGACACATGTAGTCTCATGCCCGGCCACAAGAAACGCATCCGAAAAAGTACCTCAATACCGGGACCGAATCAATGGTATAAACCTCTGCACTGACATCCGCCACGAAGGCCCAATTAACAAAGCAATACTTTCCTGCCGTCCGCTGGTCTTAGGAATGCAACTACCCTGCTATAACATAAACCGATGCACCTTGCCATGCAACCTGTGGCATTTTCCGTCATAGCCCATAACACATTAGTCTAGACAAGCTGACATTGGGACAACTAGTCTGCAATCTAATATTATAACCCAAATTTAACATACCAAGCAAAGAAAGATCCACTCGGACCTCTAATTTCCAATAACCGCTAAACGATGTCGATACACACGATCTACAACCACTGCATAGTCGGATCACGAGAACTTCTAGTCTCCAACTCACATAACACACATCAAATCTCCATTCATACCACGAAAGATATTCAAAAATTTCCCTGCGCCATCAACAACTCAATTATCAACAGTCGATCCAACACGACAATACCGCAGTACCACCAAATATTATCAGTTTACATTACCTTTCCCTTTTTACTGAACATATACCCCCGAAGATCGATTATTCATCCACTAAAATAGCAATACCATATCCTTATTCATCCGAAGATCGATTCTTTATTCACTTGCAGCTGCCCGTGTTGCTCAACAATTTAATGACTTCCCATTATATTATGAACTGAACCAAAACCTTGAACACGCCAATCTCAATTCTCCATATCATAACACATAGACCATACCACACTAGGATAACATGAGGACTTCTATCTCTCTCCTTCGCTGCAGACATCAACGCATTTAACTAGTCAAGAACTTTCATAATCCCATATAGGAGAAAAATTATTACACACTTCATGCTTCCCATACCCATAGGAAGTATACTCATCTTCAAACCACGATAAAACACATCAAGTACTCTTCCTCCCAATTCCATTGCACAAGCTAAACTGCCAGGAGTGAATCCTTCTACCTAAACCAAGCTAAGCAATCTTCCAGCACGCAAGAGTTTTGCTGCACAATACCTGTAAGGCTCATTACCTCAAACACATACAAAAATTACTCATATCCTTATCATACTGATTCGGTTTATTATCAAGTTGTTCCATTTATCCAATTTCCTTACTGATTCATCATTAATTTGATATTCTCCCTTGCTGTAGCACCACCATACCTCAACTCGGGTTTATCACACGAGACTCGCACATAAGACCACACTGTCTAAGACCCATAGGCCACTGAATACCCTTTCAAACGTTTCCCAGAGATACCACATTCCAGAATACTTTACTTTGAAGAACTTCCTGCAAACCTGAACTCGTTACCATTATCTTCCAAATGCGGATACACAGAATCCCATGATTAACATGAAGTACCACAAGTTTTGATCTCTTCTAATGAAAACACAATCTCTAGCCACATACACATACTTAAGACACCTGATTGTTACATGCAAAATTTGAACACAGTAAAACTATTCTCGAGAGTCATTCACTCTAATTCAGCTGTAATTCACCTGCCTTAATGAACAGACCCACTCGTGTCTTACTAGCACTCTAACGCCGCAGAACATGATCTCACACAGATACAAACAACCATCTTTCTTCTCTTTACACTGAGCATTCTTTATCAACAACAGCTCAAAACGTCCTGGTATTTCTTCACATCTACAAAGCACCATATAATCTTTATCAAAATTTTTCCTTCACACGCGCCATTCTCGGCTCAATTTCTGTGACCAGAACTGATCCGCCAACATACCTTGAGACAGAATCGACATAGCACATAATAGTGCAATTAGCTAATCAATAGCAACCTCCCCAACTTGGCTCGAGGCCACATATCAAGGCACTCTTAACAACTCATAGCACTTTTAATTTAATGATGCCACAATGCAACATGAGACCAAACTCAAATCAGTTACAAGTTTTGTGAATACACAAATCATCTAGCACTGACATTCTCTGCAAACCTCGTATTCATTTCCACAGCAGATGAGTCCACTTTCTTAAGCGTTCAAAATTCTCAAATTACAACACATGCCCTTCAATTACACATGAGATATTTTAACATACACATAAGGATCATACCGCTCAAAAACACTCCGCAGGAGGTAACCCACCTGCTTCGCCTCATTTCGATATTTCCACATACCTTCCACCATCATATACGTATTACACAGCCATTTAGTCTTTTTGAGTCTATACTCATACTGCCACATGAAATGTACTTTACTTTCCAACTAAGAGACATGAAAATATTCTTCACGCGCCCATAACTCGGACTACACATTAGAGCACAATAGGAGTCGAACACTCGACATCTCGTCTATTATTCAGCAGACTCTTTCGTCACTACCAAGATCACATAAATACACCTCGCAGTACTGACATACTCATCGCATGGATATCCAACCGCCAACCCGGCTAATAAGGACATTACTGAACACATAAGTTCAAAACACTTGCTCACACAATCAGCACCTTGGTGCTCAAGCCATAGGCAAAGTTCCGGCCTTAAGTCCTCCAGACTGGCCCAACATACTCACAAAGATTGCCTCTAGCCCCTCGATCGGGAAATCACAAGCCATCAAGGCACATAAGCGCTCATGTGCGCACACAGACGTGTGGAAGGAATTTCAAGAGTTATCTCAAATTGAATCAGGTACGCACGATAAGAATTCCAAGAATGGGAAGTTTTCCTAAAGGTTCTGCAGCCTCTCGAGGATAAATACAGACGTCTCTGTACCGATCCGCGAGAGTCTACTAACCCTGCTCATGACTCGTGAGACCTAGTAACCTAGGCTCTGATACCAACTTGTCACGACCCAAATTCCACACCCGGTCGTGATGGCGCCTCTCGTGAAGACAAGGCCAGCCAACAACCCCAAATCCTCTTTTTAAACAGCTATTAAACATAATGAATAGAAAATATATCTTATTGACATTTAACTATTAATTCCGTCCCAATACAACCCGACCGGGGTGTCAAAAATCACGAGCATCTAATGAGCGGGGACACTACTATTGGGCCAACAAAGTATATATATACAAGGTAAACCGGAAATTCAAAGATAGAATGCGGTGCCGCAAACGCTGGCGGTCACCTTGCTCAACTACCACAATATGGCCTTCAGTCCTGCTAATAACCCGTTAGCGGGTGAACAAAACCTGCAACTGCACGCACGGTGCAGGGAGTAAAGTGAGTATTTCCAACTCAGTGGTAATAAGAGAGAATAATAACTGAGCGATAAGAAAACACGTATGGGCACACCGAAAGGCTACAAGAAGACGGTACAACCCTTTGAGAAAAACCATAATACTGTGAAAATCCTTTGGAAAATCTCAAGATCAGTTAAAAATCTCTTTTACAAATATCTCTTTCCTTTTTCAACAGCCAAGCATATAAATGCTATATCAGATAGAGCAAATCGGCTCATAAATCGGCCCCTTGGGCACAGCACTCCTTAACATATAATACCAGGGTGTATGGTCAACAAGGCAAGTAACAGTATGTATGCCAAATGTATATGAGTGCTAAATGTCATGCCACGTAGTACGAACAGGAGTAAATGCATGAATGCAATGTAATGCATATGACCGCTGCGGCGCGTAGCCCGATCCATTTGGGTACCCGCGCTCACTGTGGGGGTTCAGACTCCGTAGGGGTTCCTACAGCCCAAGCGCAATATCAATATCACACCGCTGCGGCATGCAGCCCGATCTATGCATGTGTATGCATATGCTCACATAACGCTCGAGGCCTGAAAGCCTCCTCACATAGCACTCGAGGCCTGAAAGCCTCCTCACATATCACTCGAGGCCTGAAAGCCTCCTCACACCACTCTTCATGCACTCACATATGGGCCTCGGCCCCAATCAGTCCCAAAATAGTCAAATAGCCCCTCGGACATTAGTAAAAAAATAATACTCAACCCAACGATAGTTCAAATATCAGTTAAAACTCCAAGTTTGAGTAAAAATATAGCTGAGTTTATAAAACAGTGTAAATCACACGGACTGAGTTTAAATAATATTTCAAATAGTGAGGAAAATAGTGATGACAGTTCATAAAGAGTTCAAATAATTGGCAATAAGCCCCAAGTATGGAAATGAGCCCAAGTCATAATGATAACAACAAATCATTTACAAGTACACAGTAAAAACCAACAACTGGGACGGACCAAGTCACAATCCCCAACGGTGCTCTACCCCACGCTCAGGTCCAGCGTGTAAGTCACCACAATACAGCACTAAGATGTGCAAATCTGGGGTTTCAAACCCTCAGGATATCATTCCCAAGTATTACTCAACTCGAACCGGTAAAATCTCAAGCCCGTGAAGCCTTTGCCCCTCCAATCGGCCTCCACGCGCGTCAAAACTTGCCAAAAACAGAGTGAATACATCACAATATGCAAATGGGACAATACCCAATCGAAAACAATCGAATTATAGCAAAAATCTCGAAACTAGCAAAACCTGAGCCCCGGGCCCGCTTCTTGAAAAATTACGAAGTTCACATTTTTGGAATCCTCGTCTCGCCAAGATTCCGTACATATAAAGTTCATCAAAATCGGAGTTCAAATGAGCCACCAAATCCCAAATTTACATAGCAAAAACCAAGCCCTAATTTCTTCAATTTTTGCACCCAATTTCAGAGAATTAATGGATGAATCTTCGATAAAATCATGTATTTAACTCATAAAACTTACCTCCAATCGATTCCCAGTCGAAACCCTCTTAATTCCTTGCCAAAAGCTCCCAATCTTGTTCAAAAATGGAGGAAAATGAACCCAAGTCGCGGATGAAATGTTATAAAAACAAGTCTGCCCAGGTGACCTTTCCTTCTACACGAACGCGACAAGGCGGTCGCGAACGCGGTGCCTTATTTCCTCTACCTCCGCGAACGCAGAGTCCCTGATGCGAACGCGATGAGAAATTTCCCCCGAGACAAGGTTCCTTATACGCGATCGCGGAACACCTATGCGAACGCGATGAGCAGCCTGATGACCCTTCGCGAACGTGGCCTTGACCCTCGCGAACGCGTAGCTTCCAGAACCCAGCCCTTCACGAATGCGAGCTACCCCACGCGAACGCGAAGGCTAAAGTACCTGCAACAATATGACAGCAAAAACTGCTACTTTCAAAGCCAAAAATGGTCCGATTGACCACACCTGAGGCCCTCGGTACCTCAACCAAACATGCTAACATATCCCTTAACATCATTCAAACTTGTTCCAATCTTCACAACACATCAAACAACACTAAAATCATCAATTTTCATCGAATTCAAGCCTAAGTTCTTTAAAAACTTCCGAATCACGCATTCGACCAAAAACCCAACCAAACAGCGCCCGAATGACCTGAAAATTTGTAGACATATCCAAAATCACCTAACTAAGCTACTGCAACTCTTAGAATTCCATTCCGACCCTCGAATCAAAATCTCATCTATCAACCAGAATTCGCTAAAATTCAACCTTCGCCAATTCAAGCCTAATTCTACATCGGGCCTCCAAATTCGATTTCGATCGCACTCCTAAGTCACATATCATCCCCCAAAGCTAACCGAACTATCAGAATTCACATCTAAGCCCTCTATCCACATAGTCAACTTCCGGTTGACTTTTCTAAAACAAGCTTCCTTCTAAGAGGCTATGTGCCTTTTTTTCAACCAGAACCAATTTAATTACACCCGATCGACTCTAATACTAATATTAAAACATGAAGCAACACAATAAAGGGGAAACGGGGCAATAAGTCACATGACGACAGGCCGGGTCGTCACAGAAGTATTATTTATGTTGCACGGTAAGATCCTTTAGGCTAAAAAACTTTAGACCCCCCTTTCCTTTGTTTACTTGTTATCTATATTTAGTCATTTAATATAGACTAATGTAGTCATATCCTTGTAGTCATTAACATTTGTACCGATTCTCATGTGTTATAATAAGACTCTTCTACTTCTGAACTTCCATTCTATTTATTTGATCACCCATCATAACTATATAATCCACATACTCTAAAGTTTAGCCAAGACCCATAGTTGTGGACCTTGAAGAGTGACTAACATCTTATCTTTGAGGTAATTTAAGCCCTTACCTGATCTTTGGTGGCGTTGACTAGTCAAACAGAGTTATTTGCAAACAGGTGCTCTAACGCACCTTAAAAATTATTAGGTGACGACTCTTCTCTTTTAATACCTCCTTTAAAGGACTTGTCATGCGTAGAAACCCACTTTCGCGAGAAAATGGGGCTCGACAGCATGGCGACTCTGCTGGGGATATACTTAGGCTTTTACTATAATGAACTTGACTTATGTAAATTACTTTCTTTTATTTGTCTTAAACTACTATTACATGCACAACACTTTCCTTATTTACCTTTTGTTTTAAATAACTATGACATGCACGTTCCTTACCTTATTCTCCTTTATTTGATATGCCATGTATGACCTCTCTCCACCTCCTTCAGCTTGTCTAAGACTGCTATATTATGACTCCCTCATCCCTACCTCCCTACCTATTTCATTACGTTCTTGCACATTTTCATGAGCTTAACTGACTTTTTTCTTTTGTCTTTCTTTTCTCTTCTTTTCATATTCACTTTTGCTACCTTATTACTGCTTTTACGTACTTTTATCATGCAAATACTTGACAATGTGTTATTATTTCTGCCTAAAGCATGCTCTGCATCATACTCCACTCATGTGAATTATCAACACAACGGCGCTTGATGAGTGTCTGCGCTATCCTGAAATCACCCTTTTTAAAATTGAAAGGCTTATTTGCATTAGACAAGTTGATTAGCGGTGCAGTCGAAGTCTAATGCCTTTCCCTCTCAAGTTGTCCACTTGGGAATACCAGTCTAGACCCTTCTAGAAACACTACTCCAGTTTGAAATGTAATTCATATACGGGTTGAAGCGTTGTTAACGTAACAACCCGCTAAGATGAACCTTGTCCAAAGTCCTACATGATTTTCACAATCCCAATGGACACTATCAATTTATTTGCATTACTTGGAGAGAAGTGCCAACACATTTATCATTATTGCGTAAGTAGTCAAATCAGGAGGGGGAAAGGGATGAACTTTATTTGTTTGCAGAAAATGAAGCACGAAATCCCCAGGTTCAGTATGGTCCAAAAAATCCCACCCTTGCTACTTGATTAGTGGAAAGATGTTGCACCTTGTGACAAAAATTATGTAAGGAGAGTACTTGGTGACCTACCATCTTTGATGAATATTTGACCAAATACGGATCTGATCGAGGCCGCCACCATATTCTTGGACGAGAAAAGAGATATTTTCCAATTTGGAAATATATTAATGACTCCTCTCCTAGAAGAAATAAGAGGTTTCGCCAAGTTGCCATGGGATAGTCTGGGATTACTAGTACCAGATTTCACTCCCAGCGGTTTCCTGAAAATGTTGGGTTTTAAGAAGAATGATGAATTATTTTGTATAAAGAAATCATACATCACTTTTGAGTTTCTTTACGAGAATTATGGGCATACCAAGTCGTATCATCTTAACCATGATGAACTAGCCAGGGATAGGTGCACCGCTGGGTTCATGTGTTTGTTGTATGCTTCTTGGGGTTGTTGATATTTTCGATGAAAGGAGGAAGGATTCATACTCATTTATCCATGATGGCAGAACCTTAATGGATGGAATCGAGGGACAAACTTACACTATCATCCCCATGATCTTAGATGAGATGTACCACGGTCGAGATCGGTGCAAGCAGGGATTCGAAAACTTTGAGGGTTGTAATCTATTGCTATAAATCTGGCTGTTGGAACACTTTCAGAGGGGAAAGTACCACCAAGAGCTTCTACGAAGGCCGTTGAATGACCACATAGCCAACGATCACCCAAAGAAAATGACATTTATTCCAAACATGTTTGCAATGCTTGGAAATGATATAGGTTGGGTGCGTTTCTTCGGAACTCTGACAGACGAGAAGGTACATTGGATGTTTGAATAGTTTCCCAGTAGTGAGTTCATCATCAGATCAAAGGGGACTACCCATTTGGTACCAATTGGGTTGTGAGGCATATACCTTTACACTCTTAGATGGGTAATGAGACAAGCTGGAAGAAAATAAGTCATACCTCAAGTTTCCAATATGGTCCAGTACAAAGAAGATTTCAAGGGAGATTTGATTTTGTTCAATTTCAAAGCACAACATATGTGGAACCAAAAGATCATTGTGGAAGGAGACATTATTGATCCAGATAGGTATCGCGCCAGTCATATGCACGATTATCTATCATGGCTAGAAGACGACGTAGCAGGGGATGTCAAGCCAAGAGTCAATCTGAAGGATAGGATCAAAAAAATTGCTAAGTCACAAGGTAAGTACAAGAGGCTACGCAAAAGGGTGTTCGAGTCTGAAGCTAAACATCTGGAGGAGCACAAAGTGAATATGGAAGTAATAAGGGAATAGACAGAGATTGCCACTAAGTCACCGGAAAGATTGGAATACTTGGAACAAGGACTGATGGAGCTAGAAGGGAATATGAGAAAAAGACTCGGATTGTCAAGGCATGGACGACGGCGAAAGGGGAAGTTTGGAAAAAGCTTACTTGTTGTTGGATATGTGCGATCTGGGAAATTTGATTGATGTGGTCAAAAGAGCTAATCATGGAGAAATCATTTGGGGACCCAGTAGATTAGGAGATAATATTCTTTACTGCTTTCTAGCTTAGATTTAAATGTAATAAGGCTTAATGCCATTAGTGACTTTATTATTATTGTTGATTTAGTGACAGATTGTTTTAGTATATTTTCGCTTTAATAAAATAAAGCAAAGTTGGCGTCAATTTTCTCCAAGTCTATGTGTCACTTAGGCCTACCTCAGTCGCAAAGAAGTCCCCAAATTAGGACACAAATTATTGCATGACTTTGTGAAATATAGTTTAAATACTTCAAACATTCTTTTATTTTCACCTTACTAACTTGGTTACCTTTTGCTTTTTCTTTTTCATTATTCTCATTCCCAAAGGTTGGTTCGTGCATACTGGCATCATCAGCACACCAATATCCGCTACCAAAATCCTCCTGCACCACACCAGTATCATAATCATGCACCTCCCTAGAACCTTAACCGCCACCAGTGCCGACCCCTCAACAATACCACCATCATCTGATCCAATACCCGCAAACCACTACTAATCACACCCCCGAAAATGCACAACAACCTACTCCTGATCTGCAAAACTCGTTCAATGACCACCCATATACCCAAGTTCCGGGAACTTATCAAATAAACCCGATATATGTGGAAACCTTACCCCACACCCCGCAGCAAACTATACGCATACCTAAATTAAATGATAAGAACTGCTCACTAAAAACATGGCAGAGGAATTCAAAATGCTCACAGGTAGAGTCTAGAGTGTTGAAGGAGGGAAAGGAATTTAAGGTCTAAACAATGAGGACCTTTGCATTCAGCCGGATGTGGAATTGTCGGAGGGATATAAACCTCCCAAGTTCGAAATATCTGATGGTATCGGGGATACAAAGGTGCATCTGAGAACATACTGTGACAAGCTCATAGGAGTGGATAAGAATGAACAAATACTCATGAAACTGTTCATGCGGTGCCTTATATGAGATGCTTTGTCTTGGTGTATCAGTCAAAACTCAAATAAGTGGGTTAATTGGGTGAGAATGGTATCGGATATCATGGATAGATTCAAGTTCAACACGAAACGTGCTAGATGTTTTCTAGATTCAAAACCTAAAGAAGAAACTGATAGAAACCTTCGGAGAGTATGCTACTTGTTGGAGATTAGAGGCCGCAAAGGTAAGGCCGTCACTTGAAGAATAACAAATGAAAAAGTTCTTTATTAGAGCTCAAGATCCGCAATATTACAATAGGTTGATGGTTATTGAAAGTCACAAGTTCTCTGACATCATCAAGCTAGGAAAAAGAATAGAAGAACGAATTAAGAATGGGATGGTAACCAATTTTGAGGCACTGCTGGCCACGAATAAAGCTTTGCAATCAGGAGGTATTTCAAAGAAGAAAGAATTAGGTACCGTGATGGTAGCCTAGGGCTCTAAGTCTCCCCACACATACCAAACACCTTCATCCACATATCAACCCCCACCCTCGAAATAACAATACCCTGCCACCTACCATACCTATAACTCTTAACATGCATATAAACATTCACCTCCACCTGCCTGCCAAACTACCTGAAGCTATGTCCAAATTTTGACCACAGACCTCATAGACAATACACCCCAAATTGTTGAACCCATATACCAACCGTATAAGAGACTGAAGGTCATTGGTTATTCTACCTATATTCCTGTCGTTGTTGTGAAGAATCATTCCCCGTGGATCAAGCCCAATAAAGAATGTGCTTATCATTCATACATGAATGGTCATACCATTGAGAAATGTCGCACGTTGAAAGACAAGATTCAGACGCTAATTGATATTAAGGTATAAGAAAAGGAAGCTACACCAAATGTTAGCAACAACCCTCTCCTGGATCACAGAGGTAAGAGGGTGAATCTGATAGAAACTGTCGAGGAATGGGATCAAGAAGGGTCCGTCGGACTCGTCCGAGAGGTAGACGCTCCTAAAATATCTCCAGTAACCCTCACGCCAGTTGTGGTACAAACCAAGATGCCATTTGAAGTTGAGGTAGCTATACCCTTCACTGTGATAGTAGCTCCCACACCATCTTAAAGTTTGATGTCATCACATGGGATTATGTCGCGGAAGCAAGGAGAAAGGGAAAAGCCAAAGTGGAAGAAATAGGTGTCGCACAAGGTATGACTAGAACTGCCAGAGTTTACACACCTGAGAATCTGGGAGGAACGAGTAAGAAAGCTGCACCTAAGCTACCTATTGTTGAGACTGGCATTGACAATCTTTGGAGGAAGATACAAGCAACGTAGTACTCTATTGTTGACCACTTGAACAAAACTCCTGCTCAGATATTCATCTTATCACTGTCAAAACTCAAAAGCACACAAGAATGCTTTGATGAAGGTGTTAAGTGAAGCTTATGTACCCACCGGCATCACCAGATATGGATACAATGGTTGGACAGGTAATGGAGAGCCACAAAATCACTTTCCACGAAGATGAATTACTACCCCGAAGGTCTAAGTCACAACAGGGTGCTGCATATCATGGTGCAATTTGAAGATAAGTTCATCGTCAGGGTCTTGATAGAGATAGGTCTGAGTCTTAACATATGTCTACTAACCACTCTAAAGAGACTGGGTAAAGGCATGCACGAGATACGAATGGGAAGCATGAAGGTGAAGGTGTTCGATGGATCTCAGAAAGCCACAATTGGAGAAATAAATCTCAATCTACAGATGGGTACGACTTGGTTTGATGTTGAGTTCCAAGTGTTAGATATATTTGCTACTTGAAATCTATTGTTGGGACAACCATGGATACATGCAGCCGGGGCAGTGGCTTCAAATCTGCACCAGGTTGTGAAGTTTGAGTGGAACCATTATGAGGTGATCATCCATGGAGATGGGAGCAGCCCCATCTACAACAACCAGACCGTTCCAGTCATCGTAAATAGAAGGAAGCTGGGTGGAGAAGCATATCATCACATTAAATGGGTTAACACAATCGAAAAAGACCAATGGTGTAGCCACAAAATAGAAAGAATATTGTTGTGGACGGGGTACGCTAGGCAAGGGTCTCGTCAAAAAGCTTTAGGGGATCACCAAACCCGTACCTACGGTACCATGGCACCACTTTTGGACTCGGATATGAAAAAGCATGGCAAGAATATCAGGATTGGACATCACCATGGCATGGTCCTTACTATCCGCTGAAGCAACCCATACCACTTCTACACCAGACATTTCATCGGGCTAACATTATGTAGGGATCTAAGAAAGATGAGATTTTGGCTACCATGAGGAAGTTGTTTCTAGATGAAGAAGACATGGATTGTAGTGAAAACATTGAGGAGGAGGAAGAAGACCTTACCATTCAAACCATGGAAGAAGGAGTTGTTCTCAAGAACAGGTTCGCTGCACCATCTCGGGCTCGCCGAGTTCCTAGTAGCCTAGAAAATTAGGATGAATTATTTTTAAATAGTTTTGAGAATTTAACATATTTTTCAGTATTTTGTTTTGAAATAATTACTCAAGCCATCGAGTCATACTTGTTGACATTTTTAAAGTTCTATTAATTCATTACTTCTTTTCATATTAATTATTATCTTCTACATTCTTTTCAGTATAATTATTACATATCCTGATGAACCCACGACTATGACATGTAATGAGATAACGCAATATAAGGACAATGATTTAGAGGATCTAGAAGATGATATTATACCTGAAGGAATTGTCAGAGAAGTAAAGAACATTGAAAACAAACCGAAGTCTAATTTGGAGGAAACTAAGGCCGTTAACTTAGAGGATTCCGAAGCAGTCAAGGAAACTCGTATAAGAATTCATCTATCACCGCCAGAGAAAGAAGAGTATATCATATTCCTAAAAGAGTATGAGGACATCTTTGCATGGTCCTACGACGATATGACTGGCTTAAGCACATCCATAGTAGCTCACAAGCTACCCACCAATCCCAAGTGTCCACCGGTAAAGCAAAAGCTTAGAAAGGTCAAGCCAGATATGAGTTTGAAGATAAAAGAGGAGATCACCAAGTAAATCAAAGCCAAGGTTTTCCAAATAGTCGAATACCCGATCTGGTTGGCCAACATTGTGCCACTTTTGAAGAAAGATGGGAAAGTTAAAGTATGTGTCGATTACCGGGATATGAACAGAGCAAGTCCTAAGGATGATTTCTCATTGTCCAACATACACATACTGATTGACAACGGTGCCAAGCATAAACTCCAGTCCTTTATGGATTGCTTCGTAGGATATCATCATATTTGGATGGATGAAGAGGATGCCGAAAAGACCGCCTTTATCACACCATGGAGAATACATTGTTAAAAATGATCCCTTTTGGCTTGATGAATGCTGGGGCCACCTACATGAGGGACATGACGACTATCTTCCACGACATGATACATAAGGAACTAGAGGTGTACGTTGGTGATGTTATAGTCAAATCTAAAAGGAGTTCGGATCACATAGCAGACCTGAAGAAATTTTTTGATCGGCTTCGAGAACAGAATTTAAAACTGAATCTTGAAAAATGTGCCTTTGGAGTCCCTGCCAGAAAATTGTTAGGTTTCATTGTCAGTCGCCGAGGTGTTGAGCTAGACCCGTCAAAAATCAAAGATATCTAAGACTTGCCGCCTCCAAAGAATAAGAAAGATGTGATGAGTTTTCTTGGGTGCCTCAATTACATCAGCTTCTTTATAGCACAATCAACCGTGATACGTGAGCCAATCTTTATAATGCTGAGGAAAGATGCTGCAACAAGCTGTACCGAATATTGCCAAAGATCCTTCGACAAAATCAAGGAGTATTTATCTAAAAACCACCCACGTTGGTCTCACCAAACTCAGGAAGACCTTTTCTGCTTTATCTATCTTTGTTGGATGGGGCTTTTGGTTGCAATCTAGGATTACGTGAGGAGACACAAAGGAAGGAGAAGGTGATATATTATCTTAGTAAGAATTTTACGCCTTACAAAGCTCGGCACTCTTTGTTGGAATGCACTTATTGTGCTTTGACATGGATAGCCCAGAAGTTGAGACATTATTTTTGTGTGCGCACTACAAAACTCATATCAAGGATAGATACGCTAAAATACATCTTTCAGAAACCCATGCCTACGGGTAAGTTAGAAAAGTGAAAAAATATTGCCGAGTGAGTTCGACATTGACTATGTAACTCAAAAGGCAGTCAAAGGTCAAGCATAAACGGATAACTTGGCAGAAAATCATAATACTAACAATTGAAAACGTATTTTCCCAATGAGGAAGTATCGTTTGTAGGAGAAGATATTACTGGGGCGTACGATGGTTGGAGGATGTTCTTCGATAGAGCAGCAAACTTCAAAGGAGTGGGTATCGGAGCTGTCTTAGTATTGAAAATCGGTCAACACTATTCGGTACCCGCAAAACTCAGGTTTCCGTGCATCAATGATATGGCAGAATATTAGTCCTGCATCTTGGGACTTAGGTTGGCCATTGATATGAACGTTCAGGAGTTGCTGGTAATAGGAGATTTAGATCTATTAGTGCACTAGGTTCTACGAGAATGGGCTATGAAGAACACCAAAATATTGCCATATTTGCACTGTGTACAAGAGCTGATCAAGAGATACACAAAGATAGAATTCAAACATGTTCCAAGAATTCAAATTAAGTTTACCAATGCATTAGCCACTTTTTCTTCCATGATACAAAACCTAGACAAGAATTTTATCGACCCTAGTCCAATAGGAATCCGTAAGCAGCCAACTTATTGTGCTCATGTTGAAGAAGAGTTAGACGGAAATCCCTGGTTCCACGACATCAATGAATACTTGGAAAAAGGAGAATAACTAGAGAGTTCTACCCATACTCAGAAGCACATTCTTCAAAGACTGGCCAACCATTTCTTTTAAAGTGGAGGAGTTCTGCATAGAAGGAGTCTTGATTTGTGATAGTTGCAATGAGTCGATGCTAAGGAGGCGACTAGATTGCTTAAGGAAATATATGCCGGAACTTGAGGACCCCACATGAATGGTTTCATTCTGGCTAAGAAGATATTAAGAGTAAGGTATTTTTGGATGACTATGGAAACAAAATGCATCAAATATGTTCAAAAGTGTCACCAATGCTGAATACATACTGATATGATACGAGTACCACCCAACGAACTCAATACAACAACTTTGCTCTTGCCCTTCTCTGCTTGGGATATAGATGTTGTCGGATCGATCAATCCCGCTACTTCAAACGGACATAGGTTCATTCTGGTGGCTATAGACTACTTCACAAAATAGGTTGAAGTCGCATCCTATAAGGTTGTAACTAAGAAGGTTGTAGAAGATTTTGTTCGGGACAACTTTGTTTGTCGATTTGGAGTATCTAAGTCAATCATTACCGATAGTGACGCCAATCTCAACAGCGACTTGATGAAAGCCATGTGCGAAACATTCAAGATTAAGTATCAGAACTCTACAGCATATATGTCGCAAATGAACAGAGTCGTAGAAGCCTCCAACAAGAAAATCATGAAGATATTGAGGAAAATGGTAGATAATTACAAAAAATGGCATGAGAAGCTATCATTTTCTTAGCTCGAGTATCGCACCACAGTTCGTACCTCAACTAGGACAACACCCCATCTACTGGTCGATGGTACTGAAGTTGTTATCCTCATAGAAGTGGAAATCCCTTCCTTAAGAATCATACAAGAAGCCGAGCTCAGCGACGCAAAATAGGTACAGAGCCGGTATGAACAACTAGCTCTCATTGATAGAAAAACATGAATGCAGTATGTCACGGTCAACTCTACTAGAATAGAATGGCAAGAGCTTTCAATAAAAAGGTCAGGTCAAGGCAATTCACACCAGGGTAATTGGTACTGAAGTAGATCTTCCCATAACTAGATGAAGCAAAGGGGAAATTCTCACCCTACTGGCAAGGCTCTTACATGGTTCACTGGGTATTAATAGGAGGAACACTTATACTTGCATATATGGATGGAGAGATCTGGCCAAAACCCATCAATTCTGACACAGTCAAGAGATACTATATTTAAGATTATGTTTACACTTTCTATTTGATATAACTGAACTACGCTTCACATAATTCTCGTTTAAGAGGGGATACGTATGTGGGTTCGGTAACATCATAATAAAATCTTCATTCCCCCTATGGTTAGAAACTGGGGAAAAATCTCAATTTTTCCCGATCTCGTCATGTTTGGAGCCGCCAAGGAATGTATCGCCAGAAGTATGCATTTAAAATGGGGAAGAATTTTGAGAAGGATCCTTGAAATTCTGAGTTAAGGAGGTTGCAATGTCTCAAAAATATGTCACAATCATCAGGTCATCAAAATTATTTTGCTCTCATGCATTATCACATATTTCAAACAACTACATCTTTTATATTAAATAATTTATCACAAATGCTTGTTTTTCAAAAATTTCTTTTTTATAGTAGCCAGATGTTACCCGAGGTAACTCAAGAAGGACCTTAAGACAAGAGCAAAGGAAAAGAAAGGAATCGAAGGCACTAACCAACTTTTTTTCCTCTCCAAAAACTCATGATTTTTCTTTGGATGTAGGTATGATGGACATACAAATAATGTCCGCAAATATATACATACAACAAGATCACTATCTTCATGCCGACAGAAGTCGCCAAATGCAAACGCGTCAAGCTAAGAAATACTTTTCCCTCTCGCATTTAATCATCGCTCCTCTTGCATAGGGCTAAACATTGACCTCATCATTGCATATGCTAAAAATTGCCTTCCTTTGCATGAGACTAAGCATGGTCTACATTCTTTATATGAGGCCAAGCACTTCCCCCATGACGCATAAGGTTAAACACTGCCTTTCTTTTCATGAGACTAAGCACTGTCTCCATTTGTTGCATGAAACTAAGCACTATCTCCATTGGTTGCATGAGACTAAGCATTGCCTCTATATTGCATAAGGCTAAATACTGCCTTTTTTTGCTTGAGACTAAGCACTGTCTCCATTTATTGCGTGAGACTAAGAACGATCTCCACTTGTTGCATGAGACTGAACATTGCCCTCGACATCACATAAGGCTAAGCATTGTCTCTTCTTGCACGAGACTAATCACTATCTCCATTCCTTGAATGAGGCTAAGCATTGCCTCCATCATTGCATAAGGCTAAGTGCTGACTTTCCCTTACATAAGACTAAGCATTGTCTCCACCCATTGCATAGGGATAAACACTGCCCTCATCATTGCGTAAGGCTAAGCATTGCCTTTATTTGCATGAGACTAAGTGTTGTCTCCACTCTTTGCGTTGGGCTAAGAACTGCCCTCATCTCAAACAAGACTAAGCTTTGTCGTGTATCGTTCTCACATATGACTAAGAATTACCTGTTTCCTTTATTAAGCGATCGATATTACCACATACTTGCATTTTATGGGCTGAAACATCACTACACGTCCGAAGTTGTCATAGTCCAAAAGCACCATCCTCATAGCTTGAAGACACAATGCCATGGCCTGAGGATCTCTCAAAATTGCATATCATTATTCAGAGGCTTCATACTCCGGAGGCACCATCCTCATGGACCGAGGACACCATTCCATTGCTTGCGAATCCTTTATCATACACTTCATGGCCAAGACATCATAGTCTAAAGACATCAATCCTCATCGTCCAAAGACGACCCTAATGGTCCAAAGGGAATTTGCATCATGTTTAAATTACGCAATTACCCTATATATTCACGTGCATCGTGTTTTAAGTTTTACAGGTAACTCGGGAGGTAACCATTCTACAAGCAGGAGCAATTCTCGCTCTAGTTTTGGTTCATCACTTTCACATCCTTTGACTATCTCAAACGTAGCTGACAATTCAACAATTCTTTACTCTTCATCTCATAACCGCCCAAATATTCAAAACGTTCAAATTCGCACTCATAGCCCTACCTAAATTTATCTGTTACCTACGATACTGTCCTACCCAAACGATCCTTGTCGAAAGATATGACCACCCTTGTAACAACTTCATCGATTTCGTTCATCGTTGGGTCCAATACTACACACGGCCTAATTCCTGTAATACAAGGGATATGTAGGCAACTCAAGAACCAGGGTTCGGACTCGTTTTTTTCAAAGTATATCATTACTTACTCACATCAAACAAAATTGGTCATTATTTTCTTTACCCGACAACTCTTTCATCATTCCCAGGTAAAGATGGCAGTTGTTGATAGCCAATTTTACCCTCATATTTTTTCAAATAGTATATATACTTTAAAAATATCATTTTTGCACTATTAATTCATTTACAAGAGCTATACAAGTATTTTCTATAATTTTTTATAATTTGTAAAACTTCAAAATCAATTTTCTTGCATTTAAATTACTCGAATATTTATTAATTACCCCTTAAAATTATTTTGTTATGACTTAATCATCCAAATTTATTATTTGTATCCATATATATGCTTCATTATATTTTAATGTATTTTATAAAATTATATTTTGTATTTTAAAGATATTTTACATAATTTTATGATAATAGCCTATATTCTCACAGTAATTACATTTCATTGTATTATCAATGTCAAAATGGCATATTTATATTTTTATAACTTTGGATTAATATTTTTAAGAATTAAACGTCTTAAATAATATATTTTTTATTTAATTTTTAATGAATTTTGTGTATTTTAAATTATAGCCTAATATATGGCTAATTTTCGGACCACTAAAGGTCCAAACAAACAGGCTCATCCCCAATTGACCCCCAGAAGCCCAAAACCAAATAACCCAACAGGCCTGCCCATCAGCTACCCCCTTTACCCGGCCCTAGCACCCTCTAATCTCGGTTGTTGATCTCAAATGCTCAACGGCCCAAAATAAATTCCTCACTCTCCTTATATATTTCACCCTTAAACCCTAGGGACATTTCCCCTAAAAAGCCGCCCCCAAATCCTCATCTTCTTTCTTCTCTGAAACCCTAATAGTTGCCTCACTTATTTCTCTCCAATTCCTACCCCAAAATGGAACCAATCCATGATTCCCTTACCTTACACGTTCTGTCATCTTGTTACTTACACGGTTTTGACATCACCTAGTACTTGCTATTTTTGGCAAGTACCAGGCCCTGAGTTATGAACAATGGTCCTAAATATTCGATACTTAGACAGTATTTCGTCTATATACACTCACCACCGGGTTGTATGGGTCCGATTTAACAAGATCCTCGGCCGATCATTGATTTCCGTTGAACTAGCGTTTGAAATTTTAGTTTTTCCTTTACCGGTTCTATTATCGATTGCATGTGATTTTCTTTCCTTATTTTGTGTTTGATTAATTGTTTTCCACGTTTACTTTCTCGATTATACCACTATATAACCCCTCCCTAATTTCCCCTTTGGACTGACCTCATTACTACTGTTATTACTATTATTCTCCCACTCTCACTCATTCTATATCATTCCTAGACTTTGATTTTTGGCCGGCTAAAAGCCAAGGCCATCGGATTCTGTTTATTAGCCTCCTCCAGTGCAAGCACTGCTCGGAGCCCACTTCGAGGCTCTTGTGAACTCTGAAGCACTGGGGATTTGGGGTTTTATCATTCTTCGATAATCGGAGCATTTCCTCATATTTTGTTTTCCTCATTCTTTGTTTGCTTTGTTCTCAACTATCCTAGTATGTTGGGCCTGCCTTTGGTTTTGAGGGTTTGAAGTATACTGTCTGTACTTGGTGTTTGGGCATGTTGTCTGCTTGAAGTCCTAAGCCTATTTGAAGGCCCAGATGTATTGTTGGGTTATTCGATATTTGTATTTCGGCCAGTAATTATTTAAAGTGACATGTAATAGCTTGTAAAACCGAATGATGGGGGAAATTAGTGAAAAGGGGAAACTGAGATACTTTATCTTTTGCATGAATGGGTAGAAATCATGCATATAGGATCTTAACCATTTCTTTGATCATCATGCCTCATTCTCAAGAGTTATAGGCACACAATGTTAAGACTCGAATGGCTAGAGAGAATGCCTATAGGATCTAAATTGGACTTATTGCACCTAGATATCATACCTATACGAGGTCAATACAAACAAATAAAATGCATGTTTTAGCTACTTCTTTGAATTGTGTAACTCACCTAGATATCATGATTGTAGGCTATCAACTTGAGCAACCACGATGTTATTACTACTATTCTCTCGCACTATCATTTCTAGATAGCATGCCTATAGTATATAATAACTCATGTTTTTCTAATGTCCACCTAGATACCATGTCTTAACTAATTAATTAATCAGCTGCTCTATGTTGCTTTTGTACCGTCTCACTTAGATAGCCTGCCTATTGGGATAAAGTGTTATAAAATCAAGTCTAATTGTGAATTGTTAGAAATCCTACCTATATGGTGTTTAATGAAGTTACTAAGCCTATTTTTTCAAGCTAGTTCACTGCCTAATTATGTGACGATTAGAAATCATATCTATAGAACTTGTAACGCTCTATTCTACCTATACGTTAGTCTAGAATTTACAGCACTGCCTATATAATACTGGAACCATAAAGAATCCATGCCTATAGGACTTAGTGGTTCTAATACATCTTAATTCTATCTACTGCTAACAAGAAATCTATTTGCGTGCTTTCATGATTATGCGTGGAGGTTAACTTGAGCCTTTTATTGCTATTGTATGCAGTCCTATGTTTTTTTTTTAATGTTGCCTAGTTTATCATTTTGAGCAACCTATGTAAAGTCTAGAACCACCTAATAGTAGGTCCAAAGCATCCTAGACCATAGGCATGCGACGGGTAGTGCACGCATAGGGTACAACTTAGAATTGAATTAGAATGTCTTTAAGTAAACAACTTCAATATTGTAATTTGGTAGCAGGAGTTGATGATCTATGCCCGCTGAATCATATGAGCAACCCCTACCTTAAGGGAGTTGCGAGGTATTATTTATGTTGCACAGATGATCCTTTAGGCTAAAAAACTTAGGACCCCCCTTTCCTTTATGTACTTGTTATCTATATTTAGTCGTTTAATATATACCAATGTAGTTGTATCCTTGTAGTCATTAAGATTTGTACTGATTCTCATGTGTTATACTAAGATTCTTCGACTTCTGAACTTTCATTCTATTTATTTGATCACCTACCATAACTATATAATCAACATAGTCTAAAGTTTGGCCGAGACCCACAGTTGTGGACCTCAAAGAGTGCCTAAGACCTTCTATTTAAAGAATTTAAGCCCTTACCTGATCCCTAGTGGTATTGACAAGTCAAACAGAGTTATTTGCAAATAGGTTCCCTAACGTACCTTAATAATTGTTAGGTGGCGACTCTTCTCTTTTAGTACCTCCTTTAAAAGAGTTGTCACACGTCAAAACCCATTTTCGCGAGAAAATAGGGCGAGACAGAAGGTAACTTAGAACACCAGGGAGCTCAACACCACAAACCTGGGTTTGACTTGGGAAGGCCCTAACCGGGTTTCAGCTGTCGCCAGAAAAGGGTCATATGAATTGGAAAATCAAGACGGAGTAAAGTTGCCGAGCAACTGGAATGTGGCACACCTCAAAAGATATTATTACTGATGAGCCTCGCCTATACTAAAAGTATGTGCTGAACTCTTTTTTCCTTTTGCCCAGTTTTTGTCCCAATTGGGTTTTTCTAACAAGGTTTTTAACGAGGCAGCAGTGGAAAGTATACAACAAAGGAAGCTTCATCCGCAGAAATATGACCTTTAAATGAAAAGGCATGCACACAACGATCCACTACGGAGCGGTTAGATAGTCGTTTGCTCGGTAACAAATTTCCTATCGAGGAGCAACGTTTGGTGCCAGACAAAGATTACCCGAATGTTAAGAAATGTAGTCCACTAGGGTATTGTTAGATAATCTTTGGCTCGATAGGAAAAGTTCCTAAAGGGAAGTGAAGTTTGGTATCTAACTGAAGGTTAACTAACCATTTGCTAGTGGAATCTTTAAAGGTGCAAAACTTCTAGTGTTCAAATTCGCAATCTTCGCATTCGAACACTGAGGGGAATTGTCGTGCCCCTTTTTTCCCACCTCGCGTCAGGAGAATCGGGTTAATAACATTTTGGGTGTAGGACAAATCGTTCCTTTTGGGAATTGAGTTTTGCATTTTTTGAAGAGTCGTCACCTAATGATTTATGGTGCATTAGGACACCTGCAGGGTTTATTTCTAAGTTTGTTTGCTAACCAGAGATAGGGTAAGGGCTTGAAATTATCTAAGGGAAGGTGTTAGGCACCCATCAAGATCCACTAGTGTGGTTCCCGACCAGATAGTTCTTTGTGAATTTGGGGTGCAATTAACATGTAAACATATAAGGCTCAAATAAGAGGGGATTTTAATACACAATGATTTGAGAGTAAACAATATTTGAAAGAGCAATTAAAAGGACTGATTTTGAAAACAAGGAGTTATAAAACTTTAAAAGAAAAGGGAATAAGGGAAGGGGTCCTAGGTTTATTTATAATATGGATCACATCAACGCAATACCCAGTAATCACTTCTAAAAATAGGGGCTACACATGGTATTAGTGCACCGTTCATCATAACCATATCTACCATTTCCCACCCCGTTTAAGGTACTAAAGCATGGATTGGTCTCGACCACTATTGCATGCTATTACCCGCCCCATTTCTATCAGTCGCCGAGGCACTTAAGACTATTATTCCTAAAGGGAGGGATATTGGCTGACTTGGAGTTTCAAAGGTGAAAATCTAAGGCGACATACAAAACACATAAAAACTGCACATTTAAGGGGGAGCATATAAACACTGAAGGCTCAAATATACCTCCTCAAACAAAGTAATCCAATAGCATGACTCGAACAACAAGTAAAGTGTGACTCTAGAAAATACTTGAAGGAAGGAGATCATGGTTGTTGCAGAAGGCCTGGCCTATTACATGACTCTGTCAGGAAACACGAATATGTCCTGCCTACTGGTTGTAGCAATTAACAATCAACAAGAGGCGAGTTCAGTTTTATCAATATTATCACCTAAGGCTTGCCTAAGTGTTTTGGTGAGATCTTAGGAGCACGACATCCATTACTGATTCTGAGTGTAGTCACAACTTAAAATGAATGCCTTGAAGTCATATAGGCATGCTTGCTAAATCATGTTAACAAGAAGAGATTAAGTGACTAAAAAATTGGTTCAGAGTATACGAATTCAAAATTAGGCTAATTTTAATTTTTGCAGATGAGGGTATCTATTATTGCTGATTTTTATCCCTATGAACATGATATCTACGATTACGGATTCTAAACCTTTATAGACATAGCATCTAACTACTGATTTTAAACCTTTATAGACATAGCATCTAACTGCTGATTTTAAACCTTTATAGACATGCTATCTAAATAAGTGAATTTAAACCCTATAGGCATGCAGTCTAAATGAGTGAATATAAACCATATAGGGATGATATCTAAATGAATGATGTTAAACCTTATAGGCATAATATCTAGTAGACAGTGGAAGCATGCAGGTTTTTACTTGGGAATTCCTATATGCATGATTTCTATACATTATACTGATTTTAACATGATGCTAGATTATAACCAATTGGGCCCTAAAAACATGATATGGTAACAAACATGCAGAATTTTAGCTAATTCCTATAGGCAGGTTATCTAGATGTGAGGTTGAACAAACAGGATTTAAAGTAAGTCCTATAGACATGGTTTCTAAATATAATTTGAATATGTAGAATTAAAAGTAGTCCTATAGGCATGTTTTCTACCCTTGAACATGCATAATTACCCAACCTTTTTCACTAGCCATCCCCGAGTGTTTATTACAAATTTATTACAAACCAGAAATACTAAATTACATAAAAAAATAAAAAAAATATAACTAGAGGAAGCCTGATTCTTGGTTCCTCCCTGAGCTATGGAATAAACTGCCTTAAGATGCCAATGCTTCAAAGACTTTCTTAGACTTGAGTGTGTCAAAGTTCCCTAAGGGTCTCAAAAGGACCTCGGGCAGTGCTCACACCCAAGTTGCATAAACAAATCGAGAGGAGTGCAGTGTGGAAAAAGTCATCCCTTATGTGTCCAAGTTCAGAGGGAGCTCACGGGTCCCAAAGAAGAGCTCACACAAGAGGGGCAGAACCTAAGTCTAAGAGTAGAGTGGAAGTGCAGGAGCAGAAAGTTGTTTAAAACTAGATTAAGATCAGTAGGGGATAAGGGTTGTTTGAAAAACATTATCTAAAATCATACAGTATTAGCAAGTGCACAAAGGGGCAGGGGTGTGGGAATACATTGCAGATGGCATATGACCCTGAAAGAGATCAAGTATGGATATGCACAACAATAAGTGAAGTTGGCATGCCCATAAACCAGCCAAAACACACAGCATACACAGGTTATGATTCCAGGGAATCAGGTTTGGGTCATGCATAACAATGTCCAATGTTGTCTGCCCCAAACCAACCAAAGATACCAAACACATAGGGGATGTGGGATTTGGAATTCATAAATGATTGATAGAGTTCATACATCAAGGGAACATAAATTCATAAAAAAAGAAAATGGGGCAGATTATAACATGCTTAGGGATGAAACTCGATAAAACAAAGCAGGGAACAGGCAAGAGTGCCGGAAATAGTAAATAAACATATTTTTGTTGATGTTGAAGATTAATCAGAACATACCAGTAAAGAAGCAAAATGCTGAAAGAAAGAAAGCAAATTTCCCACAGCTTAGCCTTGCCTTTTAGCCTGCTAGGTAAGGTAGCAAACAAGTAATAATATACCCAAGAGATTAAGAGAGTTTTTAGAGTGAAGTGTGTGTTCTGAAATCCAGTAGTTCATGTGTTTGATAGAAGAGAAGTACATAGTACTTATAGACTTTTAAAAATTAGTAAAAGAGAAGTGATAAGCTACAAACATGAAAACGATCATAATTCAGAGTCAATTATAAAGGTGATTGCCTTTAATTAAGGGATCACTGGCTCAACGAGTAATGGCGGGTTCATAATAAGGAAAGAAATCAATTTGTAAGCAAACTGATAGTTGCCATAAAAGTAGTAAAACAATTGAGTATTTTGGGTAAGGATTTAGTAAGGCAAAACAAGGAAAAGAATCAATTAAACTTAACAGACGAGTGAAATCGGAATTTCACAAAAGAAGGGTTTGAAATCAATCACAAGATTGGAGATCAATCAAAGAGGGAATCTCAACATATAAATAGAGTACACAAACATTATACATGCGAGGCCCAAACCTATCGGCAGAAGAAATAGCACGCAATAGTAACACAAACTTCAGTAGATAGCAATATTCGAAACAAGATAGTCCAGTAGGTCAAGTCATATTGAATCAGTAGTGAAGAAAACATAGAATGTCAAAAGCATGCGAAGATCTCATAGCAACAAGTAAGGAAACCCTTTTGAAAAATTAGGGTTTCAATCCTAGTCGAGTTTTAAAGATAATAGAAACCCAGAATCAGAGGAATCATATAAAGAAAAGAGAGATTCTGAAACAAAGAACTTCAAATCGAGTCAAGTACTTAAACGAACAGTTTCACACCCAAGGACATAGGGTTTTTCAACAATAGTAGTGTTTAAAAGATGATAAATAAACAAATCAAACAAAACTAAACTACAAAAGCATTCGTCTAACAAACAGCCAAAAGAAATTAGGGCTTTTATCATGCAAACACAGATAGAAGAACAATATGAAAAAACATGGCAAAACATGTCAAAAAATCAGAGAAACGATTTGAAATAACTTAACAGAAAAACTAATCGAAAAAGATAAAGAGTTTTGAAATAAAAGATTTTTAAAGAAACATCGAGAAAATGCTTAGAGGTTCAAAGCAAGGATAAGTCTGAAGCAGGTCTTAAAGAAATCGAAAGAACATTAGAGATTTGGGTTTTAGAAGAACCCAAAAGCAACGAGAAAGGCCTTGAAGGCTATCGATCTAACCATGAGAGTCAAAGATACGACTCGAATGGGCATAGCTGGCCAGAGAAAAGCCAAAGATGATCGGAGAAGGGCCATAAACTAAATTTGAACAAAGGATGGACCAGAGTTCGTCATGGTCTAGCCTTGAAATCATAAGGACAAACACAAAGGAGCCATGGAAGGCCGGCATAAGTCTCCGATGACCTTGGAAGGCCATGGGTTAGGGCGAACTAGGGTGGCGGAGGCTAGGATTTGAGGGTGTCATAGAGAGGATTTGGGAGAAGAGGGATTTCAGAGGCGGCTTGTTGTGAGGAATGAAAAGGGTTTTGGGGGTCTTTGAGTTTAATTAGGAAAGGGCGATTATCGGTCATTGATCTGATTGATCAACGGCCTGGATTAAACGGATAAGTGGGGGGGTTTAGTGAAATAGGGTTTGGGTTGGTTCAAATTGAAATTGGGTCGTGGTTCAATTGAGTTCAATTGGGGTTCAACTTGGGCTATAATTGAAAGGTAATTGGGCTAGGTTTTAAATAACCAATTTTCCCCATTTATTTTATAAAAAATAGCAAATTAAATTATGAAAACAAATTAAGAGAACTAAAATGGTTTACAACATATATTCATCAAATTAAAAGTACTGGACTTAATTTTTATAAATATAAGCGCGATTAAATCTTAAAAGGGACTAATATTGCAATTATATGCAATTTAGCTTAAAAATACCAAATAAATTTGTAAAAATATGCAAAAATTATCTCAACTATATTTTAGTATAAATATAAGAATCCAATAGATGAATCACCAAAAAATGATAACTTGGTAACTATTATTGGTCTTTTATGAATAAAATAGGGAAATAAATTGGTTTAAAAATCTTTAAAAAACTAAGAAAAATAATAAGCTATTTGGATATGCCTATATATACATACATATGCTATTTGAAGGTAATTTTCATATTAAAATATACATAGGGAAAAATTGGGTATCAACAGCTGCCCCTCTTTACCCGGGAAGGATGAAAGAGTTGTCGGGTAAAGATATGATGGCCAAATTTTGACCAGACGAAATGGTTTGAAGAAGATAGGTCGTGCCCAGGCTTTTGAGCTACCTACATATCCCTGGTTTTACAGGAATCATGCCATATGTAGTTCAGGATCCATCGGTGGAGTATGTCGACAGGTACTTTCCAAGAATGGATACAACGTTTTGGTCAGGGTGAGTGAAAGGCTTACGAGAGTGGTCAGGTTTGATGTGGATGTGGGCCCTGGAGTGGAAAATATCCTGTCGGGACGGCTGTTGCTTGCCGGTTTACCTGCAAATAAGTAATACAGGCATATAGTGTGCGCAAATTTAAACATGATGCAAATTCCCATGGGACCATGAATGCTGTCTTGAGACGGTTATGATAACGTCTTTAGACCATGATGTCCTAGGCCATGAAGTGTATAATAAAGGATTCGCAGGCTATGAAATGATGTTCTCGAGCTACAAGAATAGTGCCTCTGAACCATGATGCCTTTGAATAATGATATACAAAAGATTGATTGGGATCACAGGCCATGACATGGTGTTCTCGGGCTATGAGGATGATGCCTCTGAACGATGACGCCTTTGGATAATTTGGCGATCTTTCAGTCGTGCGATGTGGTGATCTTTCAGACGTGCAATGTGGCGATTTTTCAACTGTGCAATGTGGCGTTCTTTCAGCCATGCAATGTGGCCATTTTTTAGCCGTGCAATATGGATGGAGACAACGTTTAGTCTCAGAAGGCAAAATAGTAGCATTATGCAATGCAAATGCAGGTAGAGGTAGAGCTTAACCTCGGAAGGCAGAATGGTAGCCTTATGCAGTACAAATGTAGATAGAGGTAGAGCTTAACCTCGAAAGGCAGAATGGTAGCCTTATGCAGATTGGAAGGCAGAATGGTAACCTTATACAGACTGGAAGGAAGAATAGTAGCCTTATGCAGATTGGAAGGAAGAATAGTAGCCTTATGCAGATTGGAAGGCAGAATAGAAGCATTATACAAGAAATAAAATAGCAAATGGCAATAGAGTTCCTTAGCTAATAGCAAATTACGGTGTGGCGCTTATTGGAAGCATCGTGACGCATGGAACATTATGGGTGTATGCTGATAGCAAATGTTAGTAAGTATAGCGGTGAAGAGAGTCGTACAATGTTTTTTCCATGAGTGTGCGGTATGTTAATGATCTCGTGATCCTGATGCTTGCATCCAAAAAAAATCATGAGTTTTGTAAAGGGGAAGGTTAGTTCGCATCCCCGCTGGCTTTTCTTGACTTGTTCGGCTTTGATCTGGTGATATTGTCGGTATCATTGGGGTAGAGTTGCTAGACAAAGCGGTTTCAATAACAAACATGCCTGATTTTGTAAAAGTATGACATAAATGTATAGTTAAAAATATCTTTTAGATGAATCGACAATTGTGACGTGGTTCGATGCATTGCAACCTCTTTTGCTACAGAATTTTGAGGGTCCTCCTTAAAATTCTACCCCAGTTTGATGGGTTGACGCTTCGGAATGTTGCTCATGCGATGATCGGCTGAAATTACTTTGGAATTTTGAGGGTCCTCCTCAAAATTCTTCCCCAGTTTCCAATTTTGGGGCAAAATGAAAATTTTATTGAATTGTGACCGAACCCATAAGGCTGCCTATGTATACCCTCTTAAACGGCAATCAGGTCAGGCATAGTTCAATTTACATCACATAAGGAAAGCATAAAGATTACACATAATAACGCTTGATTGCATCTTAATTATTGGCTGAGATCTCTCCGTCCATTTCTGCAAGTATGAGGGATCCTCCTGTCAAAACCCGGTGGACCATGTACGGACCCTACCAGTTGGGAGAGAACTTCCCTTTGGCTTCATCTTGATGCGGAAAAATTTTCTTTAATACCAACGGCCCCGGTATGGATTGCCTCGACTTGAATTTCTTGTTGAAGGCTCTAGAAATTCTGTTCTGATAGAGTTGACCATGGCAGACTACATTCATTCTCTTTCAGTCTATAAGTGCTAGTTGCTCATAACGACTCTTTAGCCATTCTGCGTCATCGAGCTCAACTTCTTGTATGATCCTTAGGGAAGGAATTTCTACTTCAATGGGAATGACAGCTTCTGTACCATAAACCAACATATAGGGGGTTGCCCCGGTTGATGTGTGGATTGTGGTGCAATACCCCAATAAAGAAAATGATAGCTTTTTGTGCCACTACTTATGCTTCTCTATCATCTTTCTCAATATCTTCTTGATGTTCTTGTTGGCGGCTTCCACAGCTCCGTTCATTTGAGGCCTGTAGGTTGTAGAACTCTTGTGCCTGATCTTGAAAGTTTCACACATGGCTTTCATCAAGTCGCTGTTGAGATTAGAGCCATTATTGGTAATGATTGACTCTAGAATCCCAAATCGGCAAACAATGCGGTCACGGACGAAGTCTGCCACAACCTTCTTAGTCACTGCTCTATAAGATGTTGTTTCGACCCATTTGGTAAAATAGTCGATTGCTACTAGAATAAATATGTACCTGTTGGAAGCGGCAGGCTCGATTGGTCCGATAACATCCATTCCCCAAGCGGCGAATGGCCACGATAAGCTTGTTGTGTTAAGCTCATTTGGAGGCACATTTATCATGTTCGCATGTATTTGACAGTGGTGGCATTTTCAAAAATACTAGATGCAGCTATTTCCATAGTCATCCAAAAGTAACCAGCCCGGAGTATCTTAATTGCTAAGAAAAATCATTTATATGTGGACCACAGGCCCCAGCATAAACTTCCTCTAGCAGCTTGGATGCTTCCTTTGCATCGACACACCTTAATAATCCCAAATCAGGAGTCTTCCTATACAGGTTTCCTCTGTTGTGAAAGAAATTATTGGACAATCTCCGCAGTGTGCGTTTCTGAGTATGATTGGCAAGCTCTGGGTATCCTCCCTTTGCCAAATATTCCTTGATATCATGAAACCAAGGCTTTCCATCTGCTTCTTCTCAACCTGGGCACAATAAGCTGGCTGATCATGGATCTTTACAGGAATGGGATCAATGAAATTCTTGTATGGATGTCGTGTCATAGATGATTGGGTAGCTAAAGCATCAGCGAACTCATTCTGGATTCTGGGAACATGTCGGAATTTTGTCTTTGTGAACCTCTTTCTTAATTCCTGTACATGGTGCAGATACGGGAGTATCTTGGAGTTCTTGGTTGCCCATTATTCTCGAACCTGATGTATGAGTAAGTCTGAATCTCGGATTACTAACAGCTCTTGCACGTTCATGTTAATGGCCATCTTGAGCCTTAATATGCAGGCTTCGTATTCGGCCATATTGTTGGTGCAGGGGAACCTGAGTTTGGCATACACCGGATAATGCTGACCGATGTCTGACACCAAGACTGCTCCTATGCCAACTCCCTTGAAATTTGCTGCTCCATCAAAAAACATTCTCCAACCATCATAGGACTCTGCAATGTCTTCTCCTATGAATGATACTTCTTTATCGAGAAAATATGTTTTCAAAGGTTCATATTCTCCTTTCACGGGGTTTTCAGCAAGGTGGCCTGCCAATGCTTGTCCTTTGACCGCCTTTTGAGTTACGTACACAATGTCGAATTCACTCAATAGGATTTGCTGCTTGGTTAGCTTGCCAGTGGGAATGGGTTTCTGAAAGATGTACTTTAAAGTATCCATCCTTGATATAAGATATGTGGTATAGGCACAGAAGTAATGTCTCAACTTCTGAGCCACCCAAGTCAAAGCATAGAAGGTGTACTCCAAAAGAGAATACCAGGATTCGTAAGGGGTGAACTTTTTGCTGAGATAGTAAATGGCCTGTCCCTTTCTCCCCGTTTCATCATGTTGTCCTAAAATGCACCCGAAGGCTCCATCCAACACTGTAATATAGAGTAACAGGGGTCTACCTGGCTCGGGTGGGACCAAAACTGGTGGTGTTAACAGGTATTCCTTGATTTCGTCGAAGGCCTTTTGACATCATCAGTCCATTTGGTAGCAGCTTCCTTTTTCAACGTTTTAAAGATTGGCTCACAGACAACTGTAGACTATGCTATGAACCCGTTGATATAGTTAAGTCTTCCCAAGAAACTCATCACGCCCTTCTTGTTCTTTGGCAGTGGAAGTTCTTGAATGGACTTGACCTTTGATGGATCCAATTCTATTCCTCAGCGGCTCACAATAAACCCAAGCAACTTTCTGGCTGGAACTCCAAATGCACACTTTGCTGGATTCAGTTTCAAGTTGTACCTTCGCAATCTGTTAAAGAACTTCCTCAAATCTTCCATGTGATCAGTGGCCTTCTTGTACTTGAAGATGACATCATCCATATATACCTCGATTTCTTTATGTATAATATCATGAAAAATGGTAGTCATGGCCCTCATGTAGGTGGCTCCTGCATTCTTCAAGCCGAAAGGCATCATTTCGTAACAATAAATTTCCCACGGCATAATGAAAGCCATTTTCTCAGCATCTTCCTCATCCATCCAGATCTGGTGATAACCAGCGAAGCAATCCACGAATGAATTAACTTGTGCTTGGCGCAATTGTCGATCAAGATCAAGAGGAAGTCGTCTTTCGGACTGGCCCAGTTGAGATCTTAGTAGTCGACACAGACTCTTACCTTCCTATCCTTCTTTGGCACTGGCACAATATTGGATAACCATGTCGGGTACTCAACTACCCTGAGGAGCTTAGCTTTGACTTGCTTACTAACTTCTTCTTTGATTTTCAAACTCATATCTGGCTTGAACTTCCTGAGCTTCTGCTTTACTGGCGGGCATATAGGATCAGTTGGCAGTTTATGGGCCACAATAGAAGTACTTAGACCAGTCATATCATCATACGACCAGGATAATATGTCCTCCTATTCTCTTAGAAACTTTGTGTATTCCTTCTTTTCTGACGGCGACAAGTGAACGATGATTCTATTTCCTTGTTATTTTCTGCATCTCCCAGGTTAGCAATTTCTGTCGCGTCCAGGTTGGACTTAGGTCTGTTCTCAAAGTTCTTAACTTCTCTGACAATCTCTTCTGGTATGTCATATTATTCTGAGTCAATGTCTGTTTGTTGCGTTGTCTCATTGCATGTCACAGTCATTGGTTCATCAAGATAAGTAATAGTAATGTTGTATAAGTAAAGTAATGAGAGAAAAATGATAATGAGTGTTGATTCATAAGAAGAAATCTAAATTCTTTGATAAATTCCATAATTGTTTTGAACATTGAAGATCTTATTGCGGGAAATAAAAATTCTGAAAGAAAAATAATCTAATAAAAAATAAAACAGTACATGATGCTTGTTTAGCCTTGCTGCCCTGAGGATCACCGGGCTCTGGTGGTCATGATGGTCCAATTGTTGAGGTATGCTCCTCTACTCACGACTTGTATGGAAGGACCTTCCTCCCCCTCCTCCTTAAGAACAACACAGCAGTCCATGTCATCGTCTTCTAAGAACAAATTCTTCACCACAGCAAGTGCTTCTTCTTCGTCTGTCCCATAAACAATTTCAGTCTGTTGGGAAGTCTACTCCAAAGGCGGTATTGGTTGTCCCAATGGATAGTATGGACCACGCCATGGTAGCGGCCAGTTGTTAAACTCTTCCTAAGTGTACTCATATCCCAAACCAAAAGTAGTATCGTGCTTTTGAGCTTTATGGGTTTAGCAATCCCCTGGAGGTTCTTGCCGAGTCCCTTGCTAGGCTCGTACCCACTCCAATTCAATATACTCTCGATCTTGTTGTTCCTCCATTTATCTTTGTCTATAGCATTGACTCGCTCGATGTGGTGATAGGTCTCTCTACCTAACTTTCTTCTTCCTCTTATTGCCGGAATGGTCTAACGATTGTATATAGGATTGATGTCATTATCGTGAATGATCACCTCCTGGTGATTCCATTCAAATTTTACGGCCTGATG